>JAAMXV010000424.1:0-75988 GCA_019693495.1 Axilococcus clingmanii
TCCCAGTACCACCATCTGCTGCTAGAATCAGCACCATTGGAATTCCAATGCTTCTTGCCGTGGTATTCTTTTCCTTCTGATGAGAGACACGTGCTACCGAGGGGTTGACTGAAAATGCTTCTCACCACAAAAAGATGCGGGAGCCACTCTCTGTTTGTTTTCCAAACGAAGACATGCTTCCCTGTGTAAGAAAGCTACTCTATCCTGTATTGCCCTTCTCCCAATATGGCCCCTCTTTTTCACAACGTCTAGGATGGGAAACAAACTATATATATAGAGAATCATATGAAAGGTATAATTAGACTAGCTTTATGTTTTGTCGTCTCAATCAAGTGAAAATTTGGCAGATCATTCCCGTCAATTCGACCTCGTGCCTCCTCCCCACTTGCACCATTGCTCGTCTGTCTGGAGAACACCCGACTCATTGCCACATCAGCAGGGCACTCAATATACCAAGTCTCGTCAAATACAGATGACAAATCAGACCACGGCTCTATGTCTAAGAGGAGATAATTTCCTTCTGAAATTATTAACTGCTGATGCGATGAAACCAAGATAGCACCCTCTACTGGATCGCCTACTCCATGATCAAAGGACGGGGCAGCTCTGGGAAGCCCTTGCTTCAAATCTCTCAGACATGAAACGTATGCATGGCCATTGAATGTCCAGTGAGCACCTCTCCGTGCATATGCTTCGCTAGGATTGGGCATCTGATCTAATTGGTGTTTGTAATAATGGTATCCATCCATGGGAATATTGGTGGCAACCGAATTTACCTTTGAATTTAATAATGTGCAGACGGCATTGGACAGTGTGCTCTTTCCACTTCCTGGTCCACCAACCACTCCAACCATATACCGCTGGGGCGGACATATGGTAGCCAGACGTTGAACCAAGTGCTGGGCGAGCATGGCATAGACTTCGTCCCTCGTACTTGCAGTTGAGAGGTCCGAATGACAGCATCCTCTGATTACTAATCGAAATTTCATCTTGTATAAGGCTTGTCTATGTAGTGTGTGTTTAGGTGGATCAATTCCACGAATTTTTTTTATGCAAGTCTCCTTCAGCATGTTCAACTTCAGTCGGGGAAACTATAGATTCCGGCAACTCTCTTGCCCCAACAGCCCCTCGTTTTAAAGTTATTTGTGCAATGTACGGATGAGAGTTCCCAAGACTATTTGCTGCGCGACAAAATTTAATGTTCCGAGATGCGAATGGAAATAGCGCCAGTCACATGGAGTTTTTCCAAACTGAGATATATCGAAGACTTGCCCGCTACATGCATGATACATGCTTTTGCTGTCATATTGTTGAGTATATGAATGAATTTAACAGTATGAAGGTACACGACAAAGACCAGTGAATCTGGGTTCTTCCAGATGTCAAGAAAAGGTTCTCCAAAAGGAGAGGCCGTCAACTCTCATTTTGGTCTGTCACCCACTCTTAAGACATCTAAATTGCAAGGGGTACAAGTGAGTTTTAGCCTGTCCTTATGCCTTTTCGAATATGTAGTGCACAAATCCGAGGTTGACATTTTTCTCCGACAGACTCGCAGTCAAACCGCAAAGCGTGACCGTAATATGACACCGATTCAAGATTTAAAGGTGGGTTTTGTCTTCGCAAGTTTAGACGAGCAATGTGTTTCGTGCTGACCATTGCTGGCTTCTTTTGCTCTCTCCTGAAACAGCCTTTGAATACTTCTTTTTGCAGAATGTGTGCGATGAGGACTCCGTACCATGTACCCCAGTCAACCAAGGAATTCCACTTCACACAGGCTCAATAGACCCTCCTGGAGCCCCCCAGAAAAGCAAAGGCAGACGCACACAAAGACTGTCCCCAAATGCTCCCGTAAGAAAACTCAATTTTGAAATACCATGATTACAAACACTCTGTTATTAGCTGGTATGGTACTAGGAAATACAGACAACATGTTTGTGACGGCAGGGATGCCATGATAATTTCAACTTATGTTCAAAGACACATCAGATACCCATTTGACAGACTTGACTATAAAGGGACAGCCAGACGGGAGTATTATTACTAAGACATCAATCCTGCCACATTTTAATGAAATATTTGTTACATAGTTAATTTTGTGCAATGTAATGTATGTCACTCAGGCCCAGAAAGAAACAAAGAAGCCAAAGAGCAGGAAAGCAAAGCTAAAGCACACTCCTACAACAACAGCAAAAGCTTTTTCCTTTGACCTCAACCCTAAAGATCTTTGCGTTTTAATCAAAATCCAGTCAGCAGCAGGAGAAAAAGCGAGTGCTGCAGCCGCCCTGGGCACCTTAGTCACTTGAGAGCCCGCCCAAACAATTGCCAGTGTAGATAGAAACTGCTGAGCTGCTGACGGCCATCCTAGCCCTGTCTTTATATTTGAGCATCTGACAACAACAAGGAATGCTACGCTATAATAGATAGTATTGAAAATTCCATAGGCCAAGAGGCCAGCAACACCATACTGAGCAATCTGCTGTTTCAGCTGGGAGGTTCTTGAAGCAGGCGCAGTTATGAACTTGACACGTCCAGACCCGCTTCTGAAAGTTGTAGAGCCGCTCTTTCCTGATGCAACAAAGACGACGCTGCAAAAGCCTCTAACTGTAGGGTTTCCGACACATCTGCACTTAAGTTGCGCGGTGTGATCTGCAACCGTAAATAGCCTGCAACGGTTTCCTATCATTCCTAAACCGCGATATACTATTACAACTAAACCAGCCAATTAAAATCCTACAGCATGCAGGTACTCTCCATATGGATCAACTGCCCCGGTCGACAGCCCAATTGGCGCCCTCAGTATGTGATCAGGGATAGCAAATGAATCGACCAGGGGAAGTGCCACTCCCCTCAACTCTCTACACAAGTGCTCGATCAGTCTTTGTATTGCTTTTGCCTTCTCTGGGGCAATATAATCGTCATTCCGGAATATAATATCATTCTGAATCTTCTCCAGAGCAAACACGTCTGCCATACTCTTCAAAGCCCTCCTGCAATCAGCATCCACACAATCCTTGATCGCCTGAAGGAAGCAGTCCAAAGCCACACTCTCTATATGAGCTCTAGAGAGAGCCAATACATGAAGTAAGCACCTATTCCAAGCTTGAAACTCACCATGACGACGGCTATGCTTCCTGAGACGGGCTGCCAGGGTGTGCAGGAGGCGTGCAGTCCGGTAGCGCATAGCTCGGACCAAAAATGCAGGATCTCTAAGATGGCGTGCATCTGTTTCATGGGTGATGAGAGGGTTTTGGGGAAGAGAATCACCCACCATCTGCTTCAGGTATCTCCAAGAAGATGATACTGGGGACCCCTTAAATGAGTCTGCATACTCCTTCAATAGCAGCGCAGCCACCTGCTGTAAAAGCACGGTGTTGTCACCTTCAAAGGTTTGGAAAATATCATGATCAGACCTTAAAGCTCCCAATCTATTGACTGCGGCATATCCATGCCCTCCACAACTTTCACGGGCAATAGAGAGAGCATTATTGGTGTACGTAGTCGTATACGCTTTGACCCCCGCAGACAGGGAATGGACGTCCGCGATCAACGCATCCGACTTGGTCGTCTTCATGAGCTTATATTTCTCCACCAGATGATTCTTTGTGAATTGCAAAGCATAGCACGTGGCCAACATAGGCATCAACTTGAGCTGTTGAGTGGGATAATCAATGACTGCAATTTCCTCTGCACCTGGGGGACCAAACTGTTGCCGCTGACAGGAGTATCTGATGGCAATCGCACATGTCCCCTTGAGCACACCAACAGAGGCTGAGGTAAGGCCCACCCTACCACCAGTGAGCTCTCCCAAGGTGGCGGCAAATCTTTTGGCGGGGGAACTCAGCGAGGATGAATACCGGCCCCCTCTGTCTACTGCAGCGAATCTGTCCAGTAAATTTCCACGGGGCACCCTCACATCAGTGAATCTGATTGCTCCATTGTCTACCCCATTCAAACCGACCTTGTATCCGCAGTCCCGAATTTCAACCCCAGGGAAGCATTGCTTGGCCTCATCTCTCAAGGGGACAATAAATGCATGGACACCATGATCATCCAAAATCCCACTACCGTCGGATGCTGGAATTTTTAGTCTGGCAAAAACGGTAGCAGCCCTGCCATCTTCTGCAGCATTCCCAATCCACCATTTGATGGCACCATCGTCTGGAGTATTGATGACCCATTCATCAGATGACAGATCGAGAATGGATTCAGTTTGCAGAGCTGCAACATTACTTCCATGCCGTAGCTCCGTCATTGCAAAACAGCCGGGCAATCGGAATCGGTCAATGTCTTCAAAGTAGCGTCTTCTGTGATGTTCGGTTCCGAGGTTGAGGACACTACCGCCCCACAAACTATACTGAACTCCCATTTTGACTGTCAGGGAAAGATCTACTAACGACAGCAATTCAGCCAAATAAAAGTACTTTTTAATATCATTTGCAAAGAAAGACAGCGGGGAGTACCCAGCATCCAGGACGACCTTCAAGCACTGCCGGACCAACTCACGATGCTCTTCTTTGCTGAGACCCTCCTCCTCAGATACAAGCAAATGAGGGTTCTTAGCAAATATTCCATACACCTCGTCCTTTATAGACCTCTGATCGTCCAGGAAATGCTCCATTATTGTGACGTCAAAGCGAGGCAACTGGCGAAAATTGGCAGCACATGGCTGTATGGTAAAGTCGCTTGGAAGACTGTTGCTTCCTCTAGATCCCAGCATTTTGATATCGATATTCCAAAAAGAGTTTATTAGCAGACGTTAATGTGCAAGTTTCTTGATTATTATAGGGTTAAGTAGATGCGATGACTAAACAAATTCTTAAGGTCGTATTTTTGCCGAACTTTAGCTGAACTTGACTATTATCGAACGATTCGATGCTTGTAATGTATCAAATTTTATTAAATTATTGAGTGTCACGAAGGTTGTACTATACTTTCACTCCTTGTTTCCTGTGCTGAGTCAGCAAGTTGGTGCGCCCGCCGCAATCTCATCATTTCATTCCAAGCGACGACTTGGGCTGCCGGCAACATCATTAAACCGTGTGGCTGAGTATTATTTAGTACAGGTTGAGTAGGCTGAGGCGCAGAACTAGCCCTCATAAGCTGTATTTGGGAATCCTCTTGGTGTGGAATTGACAAAGGTTGAGGAGCTATTAAGGGGGGTATATAGCATGCAGCACCTTGCCTCGGTCCATCGCCAGGTGTCAATTTTGCGCTTCTGACAGGCTGAGTAGGTAGATGTGGATTTCTCTTCAATGCAAGGGCATGCTCTACATCCTTGGCAGATACAACCACAAATGGTTCAGAGGGAGGAATCCCATCCGGCGTCCAACACTGCGTATGGGGCGGAAGAAATATTATCTCTGCTGTTTCCTGCAGTTGTTTTCTGCTATTCGCCGAGAAAGCTATAGTCTTTGACATTGCATCAAGAGCTTGATCCAAGCCATTGAAAGGAAATTTACTCAATACAGTGTACGGTGAATAACCAGTGTGCGATGTTATAGCAGGGGGGGCATCAATTCTCAGTATGTAAAACTGCGACAGAAAGCAAATATTTATAGAAATCATATCTTTCATGGTGCAATTGCGGAAGGAGAATACCAAAGAAAAGCAGCCTATGAGATTATAACAATCAACTTTGTGCCATACCTTTTCATTTTGCAAGTTCGCAATTTTATATGTCTCTACAATCCTCTGCAAGGTATCCATTTTTACATTGACAAAAAATTTGCTACAAACAATGCACTAAAGTTGCACTATTTTTTGAAACCTGAGGGGTTTTAACGAGGCGCTTCTTTTGCCTCGATGTTGGTATCTCAGGGCCAGTGGTCAGTTTCCAAATACCCATAAAATTTACCGAGCGGATTAGCGATTGTTCTCCCTAAGATGTCGAAGCCTTCCCATTGAGTATCCACGCTCCACGGGACATCGCACTCTGCGTATTTTACTGGGGGGAGTGGATATGGGCAAGGAAAGGCAACCGTACCCTCCCCTTCTCTACCAGCATCATCTTTGCTCCATGCCCTAAATGTGATCTCTCCATCATCCGTCATGGGGCCCATCACATCACCAGTCTCTGCATTGAAATTGTACCATTTACTAGACCTATACTCCATCTCTAAAGTGGGTGTACACAGGATAGACAGTTCATAGCTTCGAATCATACATTGGGTCCCTCCTTTCTGCGAAGCACCCCATGCTGCCTTGCTCAAATTATGTGAGCCAATCATAAACCACGCCAAGGAATTTGAGTCAATTGAATATCTACAATAACTCTTGATGTGCGGCATTGCTCTCTGTCTTCCTACACAGCCCCCATCGAAGCTGCAGTAGTGCTTTCTGAGAAAGGGTTTGTTCACATTTTTGGCAGGCCCAGGTATCGAGCTACCAGCCATCCAACCCTCCAAAGAGTTTCTTACTTCCTCAACTGTTGGCCAGACTATGGAGATGTCTCCTGTGCCTAGCAATCTCCCTTGATCATCCACTACTCTGCCACCAGAGAGACTCTTACAGAATTCTTGGAGAAGCCACTTCTCATCAAGGGATCCCATGCTACTACATTGAGCTACAACTGGTGAGTTCACAAATGAACAAGGGAAAACTTCTCTGTTTAAAACTGCTCTCACTTTCATGTGGCCATAGTCATGCATCCCTCGAGTGGTATGGTACCCTGGAATGGAAACTATCAGATGCCCTCGGGCAGCTGAAAAGTCGTGAGACGTAAGTATCTCCTTAATAGCGCTGTGTGTAACTGAAGGGAGTCTTAACGAGGTGATGTAATTGAGCCAATCTCTTTCAAATGGACTGGATATGGGTGATTCTGGTTCCTTTTTGGGGAAGTCTTGGCAATACACTGCCTGGGTCTTGTTATTGCAGTCAGGGTAGATTAAATTAGCTGTGTGAATAATGACCCTCACACCCTTCTCGTACTGAAGTATAAATGCTTTGGAATGGTATGTGCCAAATGCAATAGGTAGTGGAGGTGCATGGATTGTTGTAGTGCCATTCAAGCCTGCAGCAGCCACATCATTGTGTATGCCCATCTCCCGAGCCCCCTTTTCTCCATGGACCACGACCAGACCATTCTGAGCATGTGAAATTGCTGGACAGGCTGAGAGGAGCCATCTAAAATCTATCATGAAATTTGTAATGAATGCCCACTTGATATCCCCTTTGATCAAGGAACTCAAATGGAGGCCCAGCAGACCACCTTGATTTGCCCACGCTGGTATTCCTCGAACTCGCAGCAACTGCACCGGCTGAGAGCTGGCAGCTTGGGCGACGGGAGCAACTCGAGGGCGCTTGGAGCAAGATGTGTTTGCGTCAGTTGAAACTGCTCGTTTATAAGAGACGCTCATGACCGACTTCAACTTAGGGTTTGAAAGTAATCTCAAGATCGAAACTGGTGAGGCACCACAGAGATTCATACCCTGCTCCTCATAATTCACAAAGTGACAAAAGCAATGCGCGATTTATTTAATTCTACAGTGCACAAGTTTTAATTAAATCAAGAATCAAAACCATCGTGGTGCCCCATCTCGTTGCACAATCAAGGTGTCGCCCCTTATATCTTTGGCTACCCGTATATCCTCATCCGTGTAGACTGTATCAAACCAACCCTGCCCAAAAGGGGGCAATTGAATGGATTTATTGTTAGGAAGTTTTAATTTTGCTGATTGAAATTTAAATGCTGTCCTTTGTGGTCCTTGCGCCATTGCCGTTGACTCTACTACAAATGCTCCTTCAGGGGGAAATGTAATTACATTCTGTAGCCTCCCTGCCTTCATATCAATTACCTGATAGACATCTCCAGCAGATGTTTTAAAAAACCTTGTAAAGGAAGGGTTAATGATGAATAAAGATTCCTTCTCTGTTGTCCATAGCAATTTCCATGTTGCACTGAGATCTGACCCCGTAGTCACAGTGTTTCTCTCCGCTTTCTCAAGTAGATTTACAAGACTCATTATTTCTGATAGCTGCTCTGGAGTAGTTGCTAATCCGCGTTCTGTGCCTTCTATGAGTGATAAGAGCGTGTCGCGAGCGGCTGGGCTGGTGGGCTTCTTTGAAGTGAACAAATTCATGAAAGCTCGTGTTTTCAGTTGTTGTCGCCGAATCCGTCTGCAGTCTACTGCAAAATTGCCTTGTCGTGCAGATACTGGTCTGTCTGCTTGCAGCGGCATTGTAATCAGATTGCCAGGCATCCTAAAGCTCGTTCAGTTGTCCCAAGAATGGGATTCCCTTTACCTCAAAGTAACTAGAAAAGTGCAAATGACCTTTTGATTTTTTCATTGCGTGTGGATTGCTCTTCTTACACAAGCCTACAACACAAACGTCACTGAACAAAGTACAACTTACTGCTCACGGGAAGCAGCCATGCCGCCAGTCTCAGCTTTCACTGCCTTGAGATCAATCTCTGCAGGAACAGCATTCTGGGACATCTTGAAGCACAGGAGTGCTGCCTCTGCCACATCCTCTGGATTAATGCATCCTTGCCCATCCCTGGTCTTGTCAGTCCTTTCCACCATTCCTGTCTGGCAGACATTGCCAGGGTTGATGAGGCACACCTTGATGTTGTGATGACGCAACTGCTCATAGCAGGCCAGACTGTAGCCTCTCAATGCATGCTTTGTTGCAGCATAAAGAGGATGACGTGGACCTGTATGAGTTCCCTCCAAATCTCCTATGTTGATAATCCAGCCCTCTCCCTTCTCGACCATTTTTGAGGCCATGTGCTTTGTCAGGATCATGGGCGCCATGACATTCACATGGAGAGTTTTATGCCATTCTTGCACACTTCCATGCAATGGGCCTTGCCCCTCTCCTGTGGGACCAAAAACTCCTGCGTTATTCACGAGAACATCAACATGCATGCCCTCGAACTTCTTGCAACACTCCTCCAAGGCATCTGGATCACTGACATCGCAGGTGTGGCACATGACTTCAGAGGCTCCCTCTTGCTTGCACTTTTCTGCACACGCGTGCAGGTCTTTTTCTGACTCAGGACGAGTGATGAGGACAAGTTTGGCACCCTCTTGAGCAAAGCAGCACGCCATAGCTTTACCAATACCCCGGTTGGCACCGGTGATCATCACACACTTGTTTTCCAACAACTTCATGTTTGTTTGATAGGGTTTATTGCAAGGAACAATGGTATACGACTGAAATTATGTTCAGCGGATGTTTGTAGCTCATTTTATACGGTGTACGAGTTCACATGCAGCCTAGAAATGACGCAACAGCTGCTGGGCAGAGGGTGCATGCTGCAAAGAAAGCAAGGGGAATTTACACACCTTCCAGTTTGTCATCCATCTCAGCATAGAGCTTTTGTAATCTTTCAACAGTTTCGTCATCAGCTTTCCACATCCCGCGGCCAGCAGCCTCCAACATTCTTCTCACCACGTTTGCAAAAGCTTGAGGATTTGTCTCCCTCAATGTCTTTGCCATGTCTTCATCAAATGCGTAGGTCTCTGCCGCCTGATCCCAGGTCCAGTCTTCAGCAAATCCAGCAGTAGCCCCCCACCCCAACATTGCAGTCATCCTTTGACTAATTTCAAAAGCTCCTCCAGAGCCTTGGGCAGCCATGGCTTCTGCCCATTTTGGGTTGAGCAATTTGCTTCGGTACTCCAGCCTCAGCACCTCCTCCAATTCACGGGGCTTCACATCCTTTTCAAAAGCTTCTACTATTGAGCACCCAACTCTCCTCCTCTTCCCACCACGTTCAACACCAGCAACTTCAGCAGCTCTTCTCAGTGCTCCTGTATTAGCATAGTATTCTTGGATATCAGTCAGCCCATACTCCACAGAATCTACCTCTTGAACAATCCTGTCGGTGGTCGTGAGGAGCTCTTCTAGAATTTCAGGACGAGCGGTTCCTCTTTCGCCTCCTCTACCATAAGAGAAAGCATTCCGGGACACCCATGTTGTCCCCAACTCGTCACCATCCTCCCAATTTGCTGCCCCTACTCGTTCATTCACCATTGATCCATAATCACCTGCAGGGTTGGAGAATAGCCGAGCTGCAGGATTTGTCAGACCACCGGTCGACATCTTTGTTGCATGCTTTTTTATAAAATTCATGTCGTCAGGTTCATCCTTAGCCGCTGCTGCACGCTGAAACATGTCATCGAGCAATTCCACTACGTTTTGGAAAGAATCTCGAAAGATTCCTGAGAGGTTGCACAAGACATCGACACGAGGGCGCCCCAGCTCTTCCAGAGGGATAAGCTCAAATCGAGCAATGCGTCCAGTGCCTTCCTTGACAGGCCTGGCTCCTACAAAGTGAAGAGCCATGGCGACCGTCTCTCCCTTTGTCTTTATGGCATCCAAACCCCATAAATTCACTGCAACAGTCTGTGGCCATGCCCCATTGTTTGCTGCCTTATGGGCTTGCAGAATGGCCTCCGCTGCTGCCGCTCCTCTTGCAAGAGCTGTTGGACCTGGCATTCTATACGGATCCAAGGCATAAATATTTCTTCCAGTTGGCAACACTCCTGCCCCATCCCTTAGAAGATCACCTCCTGCCTCTGGCAGAATGTACTCCCCATTCAGAGCTCTCAGCACAGAATCAATTTCTTGTGTATTTTGGTCCAACAAATTTCTAATTTCCACTGCTTCCTCAACTTTTTCAACAAGCATAGTGTTGTTGTATGTTCTCTCTAATTCAAACTTTATTTTATCAATGTCCAACGTCTTGTGGGCCACCGCATCCAGAAGATTCTCTGGTATATCCTCCCCAAAATAAGCAGAGAGGTATTTCAGGGTCTCCTCTGGCCGTGGGGGCTGACCGAGCACATGCAGTCCTTCACTAAAGACTCTAGTCTCCACCTCCTGTAGATAAAGATACACTCGGGATGCATAACGCTTGAATACTTCCAGAGGCACGTGGGCAGCTGAGTCAGCATCAACACCTTGCATCTCAAGGGTTGCTGGGCAATCTTCTTGGAGGCCCGCTGCGCTGAGCAGTTGCATGATGGGCTGTTGCAAAGATTCATCAGCATTCTCTCTATACTCCTGCAGCAATGCCTTCAACTCGGCTAACTGCTTATACAGCCCAGCTCTTCCATACGGGGGTACATTATGAGAAACAATGGTACCATACCCTCTCCGTTTGGCCACAATGGATTCACTGGGATTATTGGCCGCATACACATACACATTGGGTAGATCACCAAGTAGAACGTCAGACCATGAAAAGCCAGAGTTACCTAAGGGGGCCCCTGGCAGCCACTCTACAGTACCATGCATTCCAAAATGGAGCACAGCGTCTGCTCCATAATCCTGTTGCAACCAGCGATAAAATGCGGCATATTGCGGATGAGGAGTCAAGTCTCTTTCGAACAGCATCCTCATTGGATCACCTTCGACGCCAAGGAGGGGCTGAACACCGATGAATACATTGCCAAATTGCAAACCGGAGATGACGGAGTCGCCTGCATTGCTGGTACTCAAACCTCTGTATTTACCCAGCTCACCCCACTGCTTCTCTACTTTTTGAACTAGAATGTCCGCTTCGGGGAGGAATGGTATAGGTCCCCATTCAGTGGGTCCAAAGCCCCGAGGGAAGGTCAACATCTCCTTTAGTGCCATTGGACTCACGTCCGCTGCTATTGGTTGAGCCCCAAAATCTGTGGCGCTTTTAGCTCCCTGCTTCATGACTCCGACAGCACCCTGTGCAAGAGCTCTTTGATCTGTCTGAGCAGACAGCGCCTCCACTATGGCTTCGCCCTTGATTGAGCTCACATCTGTCACCCCTCCAACATCATACCCCTCAGCATCAAGTTTCTTCAGCAGGTGTTCCAAAGATCTGGGGACATTCAGCAAAGCAGCTGTCCCAGTGGCCCCCACCCCAGGAGGAAACCCATACAAAAGAATGGCTACCTTTCTCTCCGCTGCCGGCTTTCTCCTGAGTGCGATCCACTTTTTCAATCTGCCAGAGAGTCTTTTCACTCTCTCGGGTATCAAGTAAATATTGTCTCCGACAAGGCCACCCAAGGGCACTGTATCAATCGCTCCATCCAGCTCAGGCAGTGAGTACAACACGACAGATTGCAATCCTGCTATACCGTCGCTGACCCAGCTGTTCAGATCCTGGATGAGCAGCGGTGCGGCTACTATGTATGGCACATTCTTACTGGAGAGTATTGCCTTTGCAACCTCCGCTTGGCGCCCTCCTTCCATGGTTCCTGCCGGGCCCCCAACGAGTGGGAACCCTATAGTGTTCACTATGGCATCGACTGCAATTGCATTCCGTTCGAGTGTTGGTGACGTCTTGATGCCCCTCTTAATCAACTGCTGCTCATGCTGAGTGGTCAGCACGTCTCTGACAATAGTGTGTGCCTCCACTCCATTTATGAATATAGGAAGCGGTTTCAAGCCTTCAGCTTCTAGGCATGCGACTAAATCCCCAATATAGGGCTGTTCCGTTATCACATGCTTCCTATACAATAGCACAGCCACTGCCGGTGCATCTGGATCCTGGACAGGTCCACTCTTTTCATACCACCTCATGTAATCCTGCACTGAGTCAAAGAGTTGGGGACTCAAAGGGTGTATGAGCCCAGTTGCAGGCGTTTCTTTTGGTGGGGGTGGGGGAGGCAGCAAAGGTGCATCAGTTGTGGGGAAAACCTCTTGAGCTAAGTATTGAAGCATAGCTACCACATTCCCAATGCCCCCCTGATTCCAGTAGGAGTACACAGTCAGCCATGTGCGGAGGTCTTTGACTTTTTGGGGTGCCCAATTAGGAAGAAACTTGAGCAGTTTGGGCCCCACTTTTAAAAATGATAAGTATCCAACCATTTTATCTTCTTCTCTTCCGGAACTAAACATTGATAATATTTTCTTGACAGCGGGTGGCGGACCAGATGGCGTGCCTCCAGATGCCATTTCAAAGCTCCCCACTCGATTACAGCTCATCAGCTCCAATGCAGACTCAAAAATTAATCTGACTGCAACATCATTCACTCTGTCTTTTATCCATTCTACCTGATCAAAATCAAAAAGAAGGGACCCAAAAAACACATCTGCCCCCCGGAGAGCATCCTCGACCTCTGTGCGTTGCGCTGGGTTCGCTACGTCTCTGTCGCTAAAAACACGAAGGGTTATATTTGGGCTTGTCTTTGCCAGTTCAACAGATGCTTTCTTGTATAAGTCAACGTTGAAAGACTCGAAGCCAGTGATGAGCACAATTTTCACTTTGCCATCAGGAGAGCTCCTCTGTAGCACAGGAACATTTGAACCCTGATCTCGATCTTTGTCCCAACGAGCTGTAGCCGCTTGATATTCAGTGACAGATTCAGCATCCCTATCTCTCTTTTCAGCAGCTTCAGCAGCAGATAACATGTCTGAAGCCTCTCTCCCCACTCGAGATCTCTGTAATTTGAGAGCTGACACTCGCGACTGAAATGATAGCCATTTGGACATTTCAGCCTTCTCCAGTTGAGACACTAACTTTTGGACAAGCTCAGGGCATTCTCTACCAAGGGCACCAAAGGTGAATTCATCCATTGTTGCAATTCTCCCAGCTTCTATGCAAATATTCCGAACATCGCTTCCTGTCCTATCAAGATGGACAACATCCTCCTCGACCATTGGAACCGCCACGCCAACAAACGTCATGCTGTATAATTCATCAATGTTCTGTTGGAGTTGTTGAATTTGATCTAACAAGTGCTTATGCTGTAGCCTGAGGTCTGAATCAGGAACTCCTCTCTCTTTCTCAAAGCCATCTATAAAGCGCTCGGCTTCACTGACGAGACCGGCGGAGGCAATTGGTCCCCCATTGGCGGAGCAGTTTGGATGCTGAAACTTATAGAAACCAATATGGCGTGACCTTCTACTTCTCCTAGAATGGGTTAAAAAGGATGTAACAACCTCCTGATGTGTAATGAACCTCGCCTTCATAGTTCTGTATAATCTAGATCAGAAATGTGGGTAGACAGTGGATAAAGTGGCGAAATGTGCGGCTTGGTAAGTAGAATTAAATGCAAGTAATGGATCCTGGATTGAAACCTCGGAGACGATTCCAGTTTTTGGGGATCTGCATGTGAAGGGGTGCTTCCTTTGGGCGTGATGCAGCCACACATGTATGTGAGGTTTAACTGGACATGTTGTGAGGACTTTTGGTGCTGATCTAGGCTGAATGCAAGGCGTTCTCACATGCAGCCACTTTAGAAGGTACGTCTTTTTCATTCAGCATCGTACTTTGCTCTACATTGCCATGCATCTTCTCTCAAATTCTCAAAAGAAGAGGTACATGAGCTGACCCCTCGTAGAGTCAAGGAGTGCTCTAGACAAGGGCGTTCCAAGCTGTTAAGATAGCAAAAATTCATGAGCTACAAAGCCTGCTGTAGCACCAGCACAACAATGAAGCTGTCAAATGTGAGGTGAAGGAACAATGAGCTCCTCTGACACGGCACAGCGAGGAGGTTGGACACATATGCGTGCTGGCATTCCCGTGCCCATGGCGCCATGGGGGTGGTATAGAGAGATGAGCTCCTCAATAGTCTACACAGGTAATCACAATTTAAAACATTGCTAATATCATATAGCGTACACACGTCTACCTTAGTTGGCCTGTAAGTATGGTCAATTGAGACTGTATATCACCAATCACTATATTTGTAAATTACAACAGCTTTTCATGAAGCGCACCAGAGAAAATGAAGGATGCCTGGCACATTATGATCAAGATCTGCCTGAATCGAAAGTCGCCAGATGTATCTCGAACAAACCAGAAGGCACCGTCGCATCTCATTCTAACAGCGATGACGACCGCCCCCTCCTTGCAACATTCAAGCAGAGCAAAGCAGTTCGTAGTGGCCATGAATGCCCCTATTTAGACACAATATCAAGAAGGAATTTGGACTTTGATTTTGAGAAATGCTGTTCCATTTCTTTGAGTCCGGTAAATGTGTATGTCTGCCTAGTGTGCGGCAAATACTACCAAGGTCGTGGGCCCACCACACATGCGCATACCCATGCTTTGGAGGAGGGCCATCACATGTTTATGAAGCTATCAACGGGACAAGTATATTGCTTACCAGATCAGTACGAAGTATCAGATCCCTCCCTAAGTGATATCCAGTATGTATTGAAACCAACATATACCCCCGTCGAAATTTCACAATTAGATGGCACAGCTACATGGGCGCGGTCCTTAGATGGCTCAGAATACATGCCAGGCTTGGTCGGGTTGAATGATATGAAAGGTAATGACTATGCTAATGTTGTTATACAGGCCCTGAACAGAGTTGCACCCATTCGAAATTTCTTCTTAAATACTGAAAACACCAAGTTTATGAAAGGCAGACTACTTCAGGCATGGGCAGAACTGGTGCAGAAGCTGTGGAATCCAAGAGCTTTCAAAGGACATGTGTCTCCTCACGAATTGATGCAGGTCGTATCTGTGGAAAGCAAGAAAAGGTTTAGTGTTGACTCCAAGTCAGATCCTGTGGAGTTTTTGTCTTGGCTTGTCAATAAATTGCACTTTGAATTGACTGGAGGAAAGAGAAGCAAACCATCGATAGTGACACAATGCTTTCAGGGAGAAATGCAAGTGACAACAGAGGCAGGTACCGGGAAGGCCAAGGAGTCTTCTACTGATCTTGTAGAGACCGTCCCATATCTGATGCTGGCTTTGGACCTACCACCTGCTCCTCTGTTCAAGGATGCAATGGAGAAGGTCATAATTCCACAAATTCCAATTTATGATCTGCTTCAGAAATATAATGGGACTTTTGTGACAGACAATATTAGGACAGGTAGACGGAGATTCACATTGACTCGGTTGCCCTCCTTCTTGGTGTTGCATGTCAAGAGATTTTCGAGGAACCAATTCTTCTTGGAAAAAAATCCGACCATAGTAAATTTTCCAGTGAAAGACTTAGATTTATCAGTATGCATTCCTCCCACTTCCAATGACAGGAGCAAATGCAAATATATTCTCGTGGCTAATGTGGTGCACGAAGGCAGGGCGGGCGAAGGGTTTTACAAGTCTCATATTCTTCGACAAGGAGAGGCAACTTGGTATGAGCTGCAGGACTTGAGGGTAGCTGAGGTGCTTCCACAGATGGTAGCATTATCTGAGATGTATTTACAGATTTGGACTTGCGCTAGATGACTATTTCTTCTGTTTAAGGACTTGGAGTGATGCCCTAGCTGTTGCTAATTCAGCCCTTAATTCATCAACAACTTCAACTATATCTACCCCTTTCTGCTCCAACTTACCTCCTACTGTTGATTGTGTTTGCGAAAAATAATTCAGCGTCATGCCGGTGGATTGAGACATTTCTTGTCGGGCCTGTGTTAGAACATCCTCCTGAAAATCGCTCATCGCCCTCCTAAAATCTGCCTCTGCTGTGCCTACATTGGCTAAAAAGTCTGCAACTGCTGAACCGGCTCTTTCGTTGAAGACTGCGGCCGCAGCACGTCCTATAAAGAAGGCTTCTAACATCAAACTATTATTGGAATCGCTTGGGCTTCCTGCATTGACGTCAGTTTCGTTCCAAGGGGCAGGTTGGGAGTCAAAGTTACTTGATCACAATGTACGCATGTGAATACCTTGACTATTTTCAGGCCGGTATGCCTTGGCACAAACATGAGTTCTACTGCCGCTTCTACTTGTATGAATTGTCGGAAGCGATCCAGTTCCGCCATTTCTGCCACACTGGAGAGAAAACAGTTTCATTCTATTATTTGATGAGTGTACGATGGATGCAGAATGAAAAAAGTATATGTACAGCGGTAAGTAGCAACTTGAAGAAGGTGTGTGAACCATCCACCCATGAGCCTGTAACAATGTGCGTTGTTCTTCTCGAACCGAAGCAGGCCAGATTCCGTAGGGGAGATCTATGGTGTCCAGCGCTGAAGAAGGGCAAACCCAGCCGAAAGAATTGAGACTTTACCGTATACTACAGGGATTGGAATTCGTTTTACAGCTCGTATTTTGCGTGTAAAGTCTCCCTAGGTACTGCTGTCTTTGCTGAATCTTTGGTTTTCTGGTGGGGTGCCATGGTGGTGCAGTTGACCTGATAGGTTTCAATGGTTTTTCACTGCTGATCTTAGCCTCCAAACTTTTGCACTCAGCCCAATCAGCAATTTGCAGTGAATCTTGTCTGTGGACTCCAGGCCAAAAATGGCTAGAAGGGCTCATTTGAGCAGTGTGCTTTTCCTGTTGGTGGCCGGCCGGCCACCAGGTGGTGGTACTGCCCTAGGCTTGCTCCATCTGAAAGACCTTACCAAATAACAGGAGTATTGAAGGGTAAGCAGAGCTCTCGGATGTAATGCACGCACACCCTTTGTGCAGGTTTATAAATTTCGAATAAGAATAACCTCATTTAGCTTCCTCATAGTCGGTGTCTTCAGTTCAGGAGAGGAGAGAAAGGTGGTGTACTAGCTTAACTTGTTCAGTTTCTGCAAAAATATGTCATATAGCATTCTATTCATGAATCTTACAAGTGCATTTTTGTATCCAAAGCAGTGTATTGTATAACTGCAATCAAGCTGTGATGGGTGTTTAAACTTACGGTATACAATCTCGATGTCATTCAATCATTCACTCTTATGTGACGTGTCGCTTATAAAAGGTATATGTAATGACTCGATCAAGCTTGCCCACTGGCATCACACTCCCGGCGGAATGTAACCTAGCGTCTGTTGTTCCTCTGGATTTAAGGATGCCTACAGTGAAGAGAATATATTGAAAGAAAAGGCTTACAACAGCAGCTTACATCTTTGTTTTGCCTCTCTTTATTCACACACTACTTTATATGAATGCAGGGTGTAACAACATCTACTCTTCATTCTGATCAGGAGGTTGAAACTCAATGCCTCTGTGAGTGCCGAGATTGCCACAGCAATCCACCGCCGAGAACGAGCGCCAGGATGGCTACATACTCAAATGGAGATTTCCCTCTTTTACTATTCTTCTTGGGTGGGGATTTGGCATGTAATTTCATCAATTCATCCATGGCAATAGAAGCTCTTCTTTCGGCATCTTGGACTTGGGCTGCCAATTTTGCACACTCAGCCTTACTTTTCAGAGCTTCCTTACGCTGCAGAGCGAGTGAGATGCCATGACTAGCAATCTCTGCTGACAGACTTTCTTCTGCAACAGATGCACGTTGGATAGCTGCTTCCAATTGAGAGTTCAAGCTTTCTTTTTCAATATCCAACTTTGCCATTGCCTCAGTCTTCTTTCTGAGCAGGGCTACCTCAGTTTGAAGTTCCTCGACCTTGGCATGGCTTCTGTCCAGCAGGTCATTCAGTTTCTTCTCCCGTGCAGCATTCAAGTCTGTGGCAGCGATCGCAGACTGACGCTGGAGAGCCAAGGCTTCACTGACACGGCGCAGCAAGGCACCTTGCTCTCCCATTTGGCGTCTGGACCTACCCAACTCAGCATTCAATTGAGTATTCTTTGCCAGCAATTCATCCCTTTGTTCAATGGCTGCACACAGACGAGCGTTTGTCTCTGCAAGCTCCGACCTCGTGACCTCAAGCTCCTGCTGTGTCTCCTGAAGGCGCTCCAACTCCCTGAGCGCATTCTTGGCATCCTCTGCCCGGGCAGATGACTCAGCATACTCTGCATGTGTCTTGAAAAGCTGGGACTCGAGCCCCTTTATGCGGCTCTGAAGCAAGCTCATCTGCTTGATTACTTGGTCATCAGCAGTAGCACGAATGGCAGCCAGTTGAGCAGCTTCTGCGCGAGCTGCAGCAAGGGCATGCTCTAGGGAGGTCGCCTTCTCCTGTGCCTCATCAGCCTTGGCGCACTCTTCTTTGAGCTTGATCACTTCAGCCTCTCTTTCCTTGGCAACCAGTGTAAGTTTCTCAGCAGCAGCACTCTTATCTGCAGCTTCCTTCTCCAAGACTTTGAGGTTTTCATTTGCCTTCTTCAATTCCTCGGTGACGGCAATCGCCAAACCTTCTGCCCTGGCAGCTTCGGCCTTATGACTGTCGACTGCATGCTGTAATTCCTTGACGCGCTCTAAGGCCAACCTACTCACTCTTTTGGCAGCCTCCCCCTTGGGTGTTGGTGCTGCCCTAGCGCTTTCAATTTCAGCACGAGCGTCGGCGAGCTGGCTTTCCAAGGCCACCAAACGGCCCTCCAATTCTGCCTTTTGAGCAGAGGCCTCGTCCCTCTCTTGTCCTGCTTTGCCAAGGGCCTCAATCCATTGTTTTTCAGAGGCACGCTCTGCATACTCCAAGGCACCCATACTTTTGTCTGCGACTGCAACTGCCTCTCCCAGATGAGCGACAGTGTCTCTCAGACTGACAATCTCAGCCTTCAAGTCCTCAACTTTAGCAGTCATATGATGTAACTCAGTCTCAGCAATCTGTTTGCATGCAACTGCGGCGTCTTTCTCCTCCAGTTGACATTGAATTTCCATTCTAAGCCGCTCAACCATTCTCTTTTGAGCTTCAACGTGTTGAGCACTTGCTTGTGCAGCAACGAGAGAAGCAGACACATCAGCCAAGTCATGTTCTAATGATTCCGCTCTGGCACGAGTCTCTGAAACTTGCTGCCGTGTAAACTCAAGCTCCTTCATCAAGGTCTCCTTCACCTCATTCGCTTCCAAAGCAGCTTCAGACAATGCCTGCTCCAATGCTGCACGTTTCTGACTCATGGCACTCATTTCCTGCTGTGCATGGGCAAGCTCTGCCTCTACAATCATGACCTGCTTGGCCTTGCTCTCAATAGCAACATGAGCATCAGTCACTTGAGCAGCTAATTGGGATGCATTGTCTTCTGCACACTCCAGCTGGGACTCCAGTTCTCTGATAGTGAGTGCTTGGTGCTCAACAGTGTCTTGCATATCACGAATTTTGTTGAACGAAAGTTTGACCACCTCTTTTGCTGCATTACCTTGTGGTGTCCCAGAGGCTCTGAGTGAAGCCACCTCAAGCTCCAAAGCTTTCGCCTTTTCGCCAGCACATTTGAGAGAATTTTCCAACTCGCTCTTCTCTGCTTGGATTGTCTTCAGACGGGACTCCAACTCGCCAACTTCGGACTGTGCATCCTTTCTTGATGTTGCCAGTTCTGTCTCAAGACTTTTGATTTGGCTCAACTTTGCCATCAAGTCGGCGTGCCCATCTTGAATACACATTTGAAGAGCAATCTGCTCCTTCATTGCCACTTCAAGTTTTTCATTGAGCTGAGCAGACATATTCTCAGCCTTTGTTGCCCTTTTAACAATTTCCTTCACTTGATTCTCTGATTTGAGGAGCTGTCCCTCAAGCGATTTGAGCTGAACACATTTCGAGCTGAGCTGATTCTGATTGTCCTTCAATTGGTTATCAAAAACAAGGCAGTCATTTACCACCTTTTGCAGTTTTGAGGACAGCTTTTGGGAAGCATTGTCTGCTCTCACTGCCTTGGTCTGAGCCTCTTTCAATTCCCCCTTCAATTTGGAAACATCATTGACGTGATCTTCCTGGGCGCTCTTCAACGCAGCCCTCAATTGATCAAATTTGTCACTTCCCGCCTTTATCTCAGATTTTAAACCTTCAATGGTCTTATTCTTTGCATCTACTGCTGCCACATGCTGAGTTACTGTAGCATTCAGAGCCTTGATTCTTTGGAAAGAGAGGCGGAGGACCTGCTTCGCTCCTTCTCCTACAGGAGTACCAGCATTCTTAGCCTTGTTAATCTCACTTTCCTTTACCTCCAACTCAGTTGCAAGATTGATGAGGTCATTGCGTAGCCTCTCAGTTTCTGATTCTCTGGCATCTCGTTCGCTTTCAAGGCGATACACTGAATCTTGTAGCTCCTTCACATGCTTCAAACTCTGTGTCACGTCTGTTTGAGACTTGCTGAGAGCTTCAGTGGCATCCTGGTACACACACTGCAATTGGTCAATGACTGCTTCTCTTCGCTCCAACTGGCGCCTTGAGGTGTCAACTTCCTCTTCGAGCTCTGAAACAGTTTGCCTGGATTTCTCCAGCTCATGCTGCAAGTGGTTTGCTCTCCTCAGTTGCTTCTGAGACGACTCTTCAAACTCTGTTGCTTGACTGTAATAGCTGTTTGACTCGGCCTCAAGGTCATCACCACGCTCCCTTGCAGCAGCCAGGGCTTCTTCACTAGCAGCCAATCTCTTTTCTAATTCCTGCCGGACGCTCTTTTGCTCCTCGCTACAGTAGTCAATTTCGTTGTACTGTCGTAAAAGAGCCTCATGTGAGCTGCTGAGGTCTGCCAGTTGTGACTTGAGCGCCGCGAGTTCGTTTTCAAGGTCACATCGGCGAAATTCAGACTCTTCAAAGTCATGGAGCAGGCCATCTCTTTCTTCAAACAATTCTTCGAGTTGATTTTCAAGGACATGAACAATTTCTGCTTTTTTAGCAGCTTCTGCAGCTGCAGATGCGGCTGCTCTGGTCATGCTTTCAAGGCTAGCTTGCTTCTCAGCAACTGCCCGGTCTCTGTCTGCTTGAAGAGCAGAAGCCTCCTCGGCAAGTAGGCGTTCAAGTTCTTGAACTCTTGTTTTAGCAGCCGTAGCTTCTTCTTTTGCAACCTGACTCTCCTCTTTCTCACCAATAAGGGCTTGCTGTGCCTCCCGAATACGAGCCAGTGCCATTGGTAATACCTTTTTAGCGCCTTCTCCTTTTGGGGTTCCTTTGAAAGATGTCTCCAAGGCATTTGCAAGTTCAGCCTCCTTTCTTTTGAGTTCTTCAGAAAGCTTTTCTTGTGACTCTTTGACCGTGAAGAGCTCTAGGGCAAGAGCATCATTTTGGGATTCAAGCTGCTGTTCTCTCTTCTTGCCCTGCGACTTCTTTTTGACCTCTGCATTAGCTGAATGGAGTTGAGCTTGCAATTGTGATTGCTTTTGTTCCAACTCGGCAGCCTTATTGGTAGCAGTCTCAACTTGATCAATAAGATCACTTCTTTGGGACTCTAAGCGCCTGATCTGAGAATTATGACTTTGATTCTGCAGTTCAATCTTTGACTTCAGGGCAGCAACCTCCCCTTCTCGCTCCCCCAACTGCTCCAAAAGAAGATCTGTTATGCTTTCCATTTGCTCTACACGACGAGCTGCTGCAGCCATCATGCCAGTTGCTTCTTGCAATTCTTGTCTCAGTGAAGTCTGGAAGCCACTCTTTGGACTTGGGCTATCATGGAGTGCACGCTCAGCAGATTGAACCTTGCTTGCACTGCTATGAAGGTCTGTCTGAGCAGATTGCAGACTGACCAAAGTATGTCGTGCCTTACGTAGCTTACCCTCAATTGATTGAATGCGCTCTGCATGAAGAGCGCCTTCACTGCGGAGCCTTTCCTTGTTGTCAGAGCCACGGGCCTTGTCAGCTGCCGCGGTTACAGCAGCAAGGGCTGTGCGTTCAGCGGCAAGTTTAGCATTTAGGGTGCTTTCTATCTTATTCAAGGCTTCAACGCGGCGACATTGCACTGGCGTTATTTTAAGTGGGGACTGCAGCAATGTTAAACAAATTATCAATTTCAAGGTGGTAGCTAAAAGTCATTTTCTTTCACTGTACATTACCGCTCACCTTGCTATTCAAGTTTTGATTAACAGGAGTTACTACGGGTGAGAGACCGGGAGCTCGAGGAATTCTGGTGCCAGAGCCCGGGTGAGCCTTGATTAGACCAACAGGAGAGGTATTCTCATCAACCTGCTGCAAAGATAACTTTGCCGGGCTAGGTATCTGAAATGAGAAAGAATTGTCCCCGCTACGTGACATTTCTCAGTATTGTATGAATTGTCCCTAACTGACAGGTAACAATTACCGCGGTTTCTTTGCCTAAATTACTGATCCAATCACTCTTATAATTTCAGAACTGACAGTATTTATTAACCGCTGATTTCGGAAGCGTTTAATTTCATGATCGAGACTGGTTCACATTTTGAAGGCTGAAAGTCATGACATGGCGGACACAGCGTGGTGCCTTGGTTTAAAACGTTGCATTAGTGGTGCATCTGCATGAGGGCTCCCTATCTTGTCTCTTCATCGCAAGCACTAGTGTCCAAGTGTTCATACCCACATTGCTCTTCTATACTACTGTCAATGTTTTAAAACAGGCACACACTGAAATTTCAAATTGTGGAATTAAACTCCTGCAACCTATACCTGAAACAGTTATTTACTTAAGCCACAATTTAATTTCGTTTTTCAACTGTAATCTTTGGCGTAGTCTCCAGAGCTTGAGGCAAAACTGGATAAAATTGTACGCATTTTGTGGCGCGCTGTATTTGCCCCCATCTTCGTACATATCTCCAATGTATATCTTACATGATGGGTAGGCACAAGAAGCTACCAGTGGGTCCCCTCCCCTCTGGGCAAAGAACCATCGGCACCTTTTTCAACCTAAGCGGGAGCAGTGCCCCCAGGACGCACCAGAGTCCTCCAGTGTCTCCTATACGTCCAATTGAAAAAGAGCCAGGTAGTAAAAGAAGCCTTCGCTATTCCTCACAGGCGAGAGATTACGCCGTCAAGGAGTATGCTGAAGCTGTGAGGGCTGCCCAAGAGAAAGGTAAAACATCCCTGCGAGGAGTGAAAACAATGGTGGTGGAGAAGCTGAATAAACATCACCCCATGTACTATGACACGCATTTTAGCTACAAGACACTGGAGCATTGGCTCAGCCCCCGGGAAAGGTTGGGAAAGAGAGGAAGGAAAGCTGTCTTGTCACCTGAAACAGTGAGTGCCCTTGAGAACAGAGCAAAGGATTTGGTGGCACGTGGGGCTGGCATTGTGAACTCCGCCACCTTCATGCCTCATTTCATAGAAATTTTGGCTAATGCCGGGGAGCTAGACAAGATAAAGGAATCTGAATCTGGCAGAAGCAGGTACATCAACAGAATGATGACACGCCTAAATTTGGTCATGAGGAAGGGTACACGGAATGCACGAGACAAAAAAAGAAGGAAACCCAACTGTGAATCGAATCCCCTACACAGAGATGAAGACGCACGTGGTGGGTCAACACCCTTAGATAGCTCTTCCAGCCCATCAGATCAGCATGAACTGACACAACAAGACAGAACTCCTAGGTGATTGCTGTTGGCCATACTAATGTCACCAATGTCACGTTGCCGACTGTTGAATGAGAAGCAGATGAAGCGGGAGCACATTGGTCTGAAGCATGAAGGATTGACGGAAGACGGGTCGCAAGTTGTGACTGAAGGGGGGGATGGGGGTGAGGTAGAGCTTCAAAAGAAAAAGTTGTTGAATGGCTATGAGGCTGATAAAAGGGTGCGTATTGATGCAATTCTTACGAGAGAATCAACAAGAAGACAAGTCAATTGTAAGCGTAAATTTAATGTCTAAAAGCAGATCAGTAGTGTAGTAGGAGGATTCTACAGCACCGTTTTTCTATAGAAAAGAATTCATGTCCTGGGGATTTTTCCAGCTTCAAATCTCTAATCTACTCCTGCAGAGCTTTTGTATGTCCAGTACAGGTAATGTTTTGATCACTAGATCAAACATCGGTCATTCCCGTTCCAACCTCAAGCAAACCATTCTTGCTTAATATGCAAAAGAAGGTGTTCCTGATTACTGGATCGAACTCGGGACTAGGAAAAGAGACTGCCATAGCTCTGCATAAAAAGGGGCACCATGTCATTATGGCGTGTCGAAACATGGATCACTGTGAAGTAGCCCGGCATGAACTCACAGGACCAGGAGAATCTGAAGCTCATTACCTCGACCTGACAGATTATTGCTCTATAAGAAATTTTGTCAGGAGCTTAGGCCCTAGAAAGATTGATGTATTGATTAATAATGCTGGAGTGATGGGTAAGAACGAACTGGATGTGGAAACAAACCATTTTGGACCATATCTCCTCACAAGATTGCTCCTTCCTAAGATAAGAGAAAGAGTCATCATCGTTGGCAGTGAAGCACATAGGAGAGGAGGCTCTTTTAAGATCTCTGAAGGATCTGGTGGACTTAGCTTTCCATTTTATAAAACCCATTGGTACTTTCATTATGCAAGGAGCAAACTGTGCAATCTCTTGATGACAGTGGAGCTCAATAGAAGACTGAAAGATAGGAACAGCTCCATCACTGCTCACTGTGTATCTCCAGGAAGAGTGAACACCAATATATTTCGAGAATTTCCTTTCTTGAAACCTGTAGCCACCAATTGTTTCAAGGCCGCAGCACATGGGGCCGAAACGGTGGTATATGCGGCGACGGAGCCTTACCTAGACTCATCCTCTGTATACTTGCAAGATTGCAAGGCCCTTGACCCTTCTGATCTAGCATTTGACGCCAAACTGTCAGATCAGCTATGGAAGTTGAGTGCAGCTCATGTCCGTTTGGCTAAAAAAGAGGATGAAATGCTATGGCCAAACAGTGCATAGATTTTCTGTAAACTTTACATGCCACCTCTCTCTTCAAGGAGTGCAATCAAATCCCTTGCTATGACCTGTGCGTCTGCATCATCTTCATTCTTGCTCAGAGCAAGGAGACTGGAAGATGCATTCGGTATAGACGCAAGATGATTTTGAGCTGAGTCTGCGCCTGTCATCATCCCTATTACCATCAAAGCCCTCACCCTTGCTTCGGAGTCAATGGACTGATCGACCGCCAGCAGATTTACCATTGCTTCTAAAATGCCTTCATTAACTGCCTGATCCCTCTGCTCTTTGCCAGAGTTTACCATAACTTTGCACAAACTGTCTGTGGCAGCCTCTTGGAGAATTCCTGGTTGACAGACGCCAGCAGCTGTGAGGAGGGGCTGCAGGGCTTTCGCCTGTAAGACTGCTTTACTTCCATCGATGCCTGAGTCAGCAAGAGCACCTATTGCTACGGTTAAATTGACTGCTAGGCACATATTGGGATCATTTTCTATTGCGAGCGCCTCATGAAGCTGTTCTACGAGCACGGTGGCTCCATTATTCTGTAAAACTTCTTCTATGGCAGTTTCGCTGCACTCAATAACTGCAGATAAGGCAGCTGTACTGTTTCTTTTCAAATCAACATCTTTAGCATCCTGAAGGAGTTCTAGAAGACGTGAGGCAATCCCTTCGAGGTTTAACGTCGCAGATTTTTCGTCAGCGAGCAACATGCACAGAGTAGCACACGCAAGAGCGCTATTTGCTTCATTTTCACCGGCTAAGTGTTTTAATATTACATCAATATTTGCCATTGCTGATTAATTATTTATTTTTGCCATCTGAAGACTATGGAAGCAAAGCTGCCATCATAACTGCCTCCCACATCACCGCCATGAACCAATAGCACCTTCCTTGGGTGCCATGAACAATCTTCTGGTGCCCTGGAAAGCACTAATCTACCCAAAGAAACTCCACTCTCTAGATTTTCTACATCTACTGTACTTTCTTCACCGCATATTGCCAAGTATTTAGAGTCGTGACTGAACCCAAGAGCCCTCACAGGTTGGTCTATCTTGTAGAACGTCCGCAAGCAGATCAATTCTTCTGCATCCCAGAGACATACCAAAGCATCCATACCCCCAGTTACAATGTATTTATGGGAGGGATCAAATGCTAAAGACATCACTGGTGCAGTATGCCCAGCCATTGAAGCACATCTCTTCATTCCTGGCCACCTGAATACCTCAACGGCCGATCCTGTAGCTTGAAAGAAGAGTTCCCCTTCAGGCGACCAAGACAATGCATTGACTTGTTGCTTATAAGAAAACTTGTTGCTAACTGTCAACTTTCTAGTATCAATTATAGAAACAACATCTTGCTTATTTCCAACTGCCAAACTTTCTCCGTCTGGACTCCAGGCTAGGTATAAGTTACCTGCAAATAAATCTAGAGTTGCAGTACTCTTTCCCAATCGGGAGTCCCAAAACCTGACAGAGCGGTCACCACTTGATGAAATAGATGCCAGACGATGCGGAGATGTCGGATGCCAAGCTAAGTTGGTAACCGCATCAGCATGTCCACGAAGTTCTGCCTCCGTCTTGCCTGATAGAGCGTCGTCAATTTTCCACACTTTTATCGTCTGATCAGCAGAGCCCGTTGCAAGCAATTCGCCATTACAATTAAATTGAGTGCAGTAAACAGCCTTTCGATGAGCTTTTATACTTTTGTTCGGCCACTCATTGATCGGATCATCCATCAGGAATCAAGTGTGGTCCTTCTATCTTTGGTTTTACACGTAAGAGCGCTTAGTAGCACGCATGCCACGAACTTTAGGAGTACTATTCTTTATAGTTTGTTTGATGACTTGATGAATTGGGTCTTTGGTAGTGCTGCGCTTTCTCTTCAAGAAGATTGGCTTAGCCGCATCTTGAGAACCATCTTGGGTGCTATCAAACCAAACCCTCTTGCCGCTGCTAGCTTTATCATCGATCACTCCCTGAGAGTGATCTGTGAAGGAATTAACTCCTCCTGGATGACTCTTTAAGCCACCAATGTTGGTCGCAGTGGTTGGAGAGGCAGCATGAGCAGCCTGACCTTCAGTGAAAAGCTCCTCAGAAGAGATCTCTAAACGATGGAGTTGTTTAGCAAAACCTGCATCCTCATCCTCATCTTGATCATCTTTGCTTAATTCAGAACTGTCGCTGTCCATCATCGATGCTTCCTGTTCATCGACTGGGGTTCCACTGGTAAGGGGAGCTCCATCAAGCACTGTCTTAATAGAAGTGCTGACTGAATTTATAGATGTATCAAAGCGGCCAAAACTTATGATAAGAGGTCTGCGAACAAAGAAACCCGGCCCTTTATCTTCATTCTCTGCTACAAAACAAGGAGGCTGATACTCCTCCGGAGTGGAATCAGTGTACTCTAGCTTCATGAGGAGGAAACGCTCATCAGGCACTGGAGATAGGGTGCTGCAAGCCGAGATCAGAGATCTCACAAGACTTGCAAGCTCCAATTTCATAGACTTTTCATCCTTTACTACAGCCCTTTGTCCCTTTCTCTTCCCGTTGGTGACCTCCATCATAGGCTCTTTGTTGGCTCCATATCCAAATCTGAAGACATATTCTTCTATGATCTCGCTAGCATGTGCATCACGAGCGATCACAAAGACTAACTTGGAAAGGTAGCCTTTTTTCAGGGCATCTGTAGCACCTTCTGCTATCCACGAGCGCAGGGTTTTAGCCTCTGGAAGTGAACAGTTGTCCTTGATCTTATAGGTAGTTATGTCAGCTACACGGCTCTGTTCAAAACAGCTGGATGGGAACAGATTTCTGATGAAACTGATATGGTCCACCGTGCTCATGAGCACTGCTTGCACTGCTTTCAGGGAATCCTTCTTAGTAATTGGTTTGGTAGCCATTGCGGTGGGCTGGGCCCTTTTTGCCTGCTGGATTGAGGAATACAAATTTAGATACGTGTAAAAGTCCAATAGTTTGAAATCGCCGTCTCACACACTTACCACCATTTCGATCGTTTTTCTTACGGTTTCGTTGGATATTAATAGGTGTACTTGATGAAAGCGATGAGTTCACTAAGATGGAATTGCTGTCGAGGCACACACATCGCACTTCCATGCTTCGTTCAGGCGCAGCACTGAGGTAGTGACTTCGAAGCCATACATTCCCCCGCGCAGTAGGGCGGCTACAGAACACCTAGCAACATGGCATTTCGTATCAATTGCTTTGAAAATGAAGAATGTGAAGCCGGTCATCAGTGTTTTTGAAGAAGTGCAGCATGCTGGAAAGGGTTTGTTGCAGTCCGTGCAAATGACAGCAGCTTCAATAAAGAATGCTTGGTTCCCCTCTGGCGATGAGAAACCCATAGCCAAAGATGAAGTCCATGCCAGCGCGGCAGGTCAGATGCAATATGCTCCAAAGGGTAGCACTACTGGTGGTGCGGCGGTGGATAGAAAGCATGCACAAGCCACGTACGACGAAATAGATGAGCAGCTAACAGTGCAAGACCAAAGGTCTATCAATGATCGATTTCCAGACTCGTCAGAAGCGGCAATGAGTCAGAGTCACTCTGTTCAGAGCCAGCATGATACCAACAAAGAAATTAAAAGGGATATGGAGAACAATCTACATAACAAGGGGCCGTAATTTACTGAGAGGAGTACTGAGACGCAGCGTTTTCTGCTCCTCTGAGAGACATCATCTCCACACTTTCTTTGTGTAAACTGTTCTTTATGGATTCTTTCTCTGCAGCATGGACTCCATAGAAAGCGTAGACTGCCACTCCAACAGCCATCCACACCACGAAACGAACATATGCGAGCCAGCCAAGGCTTCCAATTAAATACAATGTAAATAGAATTCCCAAAGAAGGGGTTATCGGGAAAAAGGGCACTGAAAACTTCAGTGGCACGTACACAATTGGTAGAAAATAAAATGAGCAAGCAACTGCCATCCACAAACACAAGCTCAAAGTGACAATGAGCCATGGAGCATGGAAATGAAAGGTCATACTCGACAGTATCGCAGTCATTGAGAGAAGCCCCAACCCCTTCAAAACTCGCTGCTTACTCGTCTTGTCATCAGCATAGCGCCTGTAAATAACAGCAGCACAAACTGCATAAAAAACATACAACGTGCCTATAGAAACTAACTCTGAGAGCGTACCAATATCCAAAAATAATGCGAGCAAACCTGAAAATAGACCAGTGGTGCATGTCGCCATCCTAAGTGATGATAATGCACCTGGCAACAATCGCTCCCTCCCTAAGACGACAAAAAGTCGTGCCTGACTTAACAATCCCGTCATGGTAGATGTGGTTATTCCTAACAATGCACCAAAAGACACGATTTTGGCTGCCCAAGGATGGTGGCTAAAAGCACTGCTAAAGGGGGCATTGACATCAATGTGTGCGTACGGTACCATGCCGACAATTGTCAATGACAGCAGGACATACAGTGCTGTGGCAATGCCAAGTGATGCTAAGATTGCTATGGGCAGTGATACCTCAGGATTATGAGCCTCTTCTGCACAGTTTGCAATATAATCAAATCCAATATAGCTGAAGAACACAATGCTGGCAGCTGAAAGAACCCCTTGTACGCCAAATGGTGCAAAGTCAGCAGTCAGATTGGATCCCTTTGTTTCTGGGAACCCTGCAACCAATACAAAGAGTATCACACATATATTAGTGGCACACACCACTGCATTGAACCGGGATCCAAGTTTTGTGCCAGTACACAAAATGAGTGTTAAGATAGCAATGAGCAACGTAGCTAGGGGATCTATTTGTTGGGCTTCTGGCTGATGACCCAGCAAAGTAGACAAATATGCAGAGAAGCCTCTAGAGACGGCTGCAGAAGATAATCCAGTCTCTAGAAGCATGTTCCAAGCCACAGTCCAAGCCAAGCCTTCCCCAAAGGTCATACTTATATAATTGAATGCTCCTCCTGCTATTGGCATATCAACTGCAAATTCAGAATATGACAATGCGGACAAGAGAGCTGCTATAGCTGCCACCAAGTAGGAAAATACCACAGCTGGACCGGCATACTCCTTTGCTGTGATCCCGCTCAAAACATAGACGCCGGCGCCGATGATGCTACCCAATCCGAGAAATGTGAGGTCAATGGCAGTCAGGCATGGCTCTAACGACGTTCGCTGCAATTGTTCCCCAAGATTTCTGATGGAGAAGGTTCTCCGTTTCAGAAGTGCCAGATCGAACATTGATCGGTCAATTCGATTTTAACATCTTTGTCCTTTATATAATAACAAATAGGCCATGTGCCAATCGCCTCCTCCAGATAAGGCAATCACGTCCTCCTCTTTTCTTGGAATCATTTCATCATCATCAAATTGAATCCAGTGCCCATCATCTTGCTTCACCCAGGCTACATAATGTCCAGAATCTGCGCTACGTCCTTTGTGAGTCAGAACTCCTACCAAGTCGAACCTTCCTGTAAGCTCTCCAGTCTTTTGCTTCTTCGCCCCTTCTTCACCATCATCTGCCTCCTTTTGTCGGGGTCCATCAAGTTGTTTCTTCAAATCATTGGTGCAGAGGTCATACACATCCAGCATCATAGGAAACGTTACTTTCCTCAAGATTTTTGCCTTCTGCTGCACATCTGCCTTGTAAAAGAAACGAACCATTTGCACCATCAAGTTTGGGGGGAGCTTTGAAATTTTTGAGCCTCCATGGAAAACGGTATTGCGACCTAATGCTGAAGACATCTGCTCTCTGTCAGATTTCAACCCTAGAGACAGCCCTTGATGGAGATGATTCACTTCCAGGCTGATATTCGCTTTCAATGAATATTCTCTACTATCCACACCCAGTGTCTCTCCAGTCTCATCTGATTTGAGTTGGGTATGCAGTTGAACTCCAAATAAATCTTCAAAAGCAGGCAATGCTTGCTTAAGTCCTGTACCTACTACGCTCCAGCACTCTTCCGCATCTTGCTGCATGTACATGCCATCCCTGCTTTGCGATGCAAACTGAGGGGCACGATTACGCAAGCTTAGAAGAAACTCCAACGGTGGTACTGGTAGAGCGGAGCGTTCTAATGAGGCAAACAAATTTCCAAGTGACACTGTCAACGAATCGGACCCCGTGTATTCCTTGATGATTTGCCTTAATTCTGGGACTGCATATAAATTCTGTATGACACTGTTCATGTAGCAGGTGTTGCCAAGGTTTTGTAAGCCGGCACCATACTTTCCTAGTCCTGTGGTATCTTGTTGCTCAACTGGAAGGTCTTCAAGGAATTTTTGTGCTTCCTTGGGCGCTTCTGGAACAGCATCAGCAGTGCCCATCATGCTTAATTTCTGGCCTTCCTTCAAGCCTAGATTTGTCCAGTCTGCGTCGTCTTTCAGAAGACCGCCCTTCACGCCCATGACCTTTTGACGGTCCGGCGGGACACCAGTCAATGAAAATAGCTGCATTTTGAATACAGATGCTGGCTGTGAGGTGTCAATTTCAACATCTTGAAACACCTGCTTTTGCCAGCGCACTTCGACTTTGATCATGGTCCTAGAGTTTTCTTGATCGAGGGCTGCTTACACCAACAGCAACCAAATCCCTACTTGATGAATACTATTAGTGCAGATTATATTTGTTAAACGAAGACAACTAAGTTGTTCATATGGGAGGAAGTTGTTGAAAAGGCCACTACCGACCGTCCCTGTTTGCACAAAGTTACAATCCTTCTTGCCATGAAAATAGGCAATGCTGCCTCTTTTCTTCAGGAGAAATGTCTGAGGAGCAATTGTTTTGTACTTGTTAGCACTATAGACCCAATCAAAGCTAGCTGTCCACAACAAAAATGTTGGCATGCATGAAAGATGCTGCTCATGCATTGCAGAAAGCTATGTAACACAGCATTTGAAAGTGTTCCTGCCTCTCTGGCTGACCTGTTGGTAAACCGTCACTGCAGCGCCATTAAGTGTTAGGTTTGCCTATTTGGTAGGCCAAGAATGTTGGATGTTGGCCTTATGACATGCTGAGGGGAATGAAAAATTGGACATTCGCAGTTCACACCTCCAGACCGCTCCTTGTGTAAGAAGATCCATCTTGCATTCCAATATCCCATGCCAACAGCCTTTGACATCCTGACAAGCAAACAATCACATAGTCCCTCTCCTGTTCCTCTAACAACGTCAGCCGGGTTCATCTCCCTAGAGATTATTACTGTTAGATGTAAGCCAACTGTCGCTAATAGTGCTCACTATATGGACAAAAAAAGTTGGACCATTTCTCGAGCGTAGCGTGTCATCCTTGCGCAGGGGCCATGCTAATCTTCTCTGTTTTTGAATCCATTTGATAAGTGCCCCAGCCCGAAGGCCGAGGCAATTTAATAGTGACACGGCAGCCTATATAGGACAGTTCTCACGTACAGCTGGGATTATGGGTTTTAATTGAACAGCACGTCTACTTGAAAATTTTCATACATATCTGTTCGTATTAATATCGCTATAATATTGCAGCATGAAGTCATGATATAAAGCCATGAAAGTGGCCACCATTAGGATTGCCCAGCGCTTCGTTTATGAATTTAATTCTTCTCTTGGTCGGCGTCCTACGTTCCATCCATTCGTAAGGCGCTACACATCAAACCAGGAGATTATGCCAGTTACGATAAAAGACCGCATAGAACTTACCGAGCATGAGCAATTGCTGTTCACCGACTTGCTGGAGACTGCAAAGCAGTGCACTCCATCCACTACCCTGCGAGCCGCAGGTGGTTGGGTCAGAGACAAATTGATGGGCCACACATCAGTAGATATTGACATTGCACTAGATGATTTACTAGGGAAAGAATTCGCAGAGCATGTAAATGACTATCTCAAGTCACACCACCAGGAGACGCACAGGGTTGCAGTCATCGTGTCCAATCCAGAGCAGTCCAAGCACCTTGAGACAGCAAGGATGAAAGTACGAGGTCTGTGGATAGACCTCGTGAATCTGAGGTCAGAAGAATATGCCAAAGACTCTAGAATTCCATCCATGACATTTGGTACACCAGAACAAGATGCTAGCCGAAGGGATTTCACCATCAACTCCCTCTTCTATAATATTAACGTTGGTTGCATAGAAGACTTTACCGGCAAGGGACTAGAAGATATGCGAGCAGGTATAATAAGAACACCATTACCAGCAAAAGAGACATTTCTAGATGACCCATTAAGGGTCCTGCGAGCAGTCCGCTTTGCGTCACGCTTTGCTTTTGAATGTGATGCAGATCTTTTGCAGGCAGCATCTGATGACCAGGTGAGAGAGGCTTTGGGGCATAAAGTGTCTCGAGAGCGCATAGGCACAGAATTGGAGGGCATGCTTGCAGGTCCAGACCCAGTAGGGGCCGTGAAGCTTTTGGACAAGCTTGGTTTATTCGAAGCAGTATTCGAAGTGCCTCTACACATAGCCCCACGTGCTGAAGGTTTCCCAGATGCAGGCACTGCATTGTTGGAGCACGCACATGCTGTTATGAAACAATGGGAGCCATTAAAAGTATTAACTCTGGAAGAAAAGCGTCAATTGCTAATTGCAGCTCTTTTTCTTCCCCTCAGGGAGCTCCAGACAGCAAATGGCAAGAATAGATTGCAGACGTTGTCATCTCATGTTATTAGGGATGCACTGAAATGGAAAAATAAAGATGTTGAAGCTGTTGAATTGATGCATGCTGTCAGTTCTGAATTGTGCTCTATCTATTTTGATCTTTCATCCTCCAAAGATGTCAGAGTGAGGTTAGGTAATTGCATACGCAAACTGAAGGGCATGTGGAGAGCCGGATGTGTCGTTGCGTCGCTGCTGCCTCTTCCAGAAGCGGTAGCCCTTGGTTTAGAGGAGGTCAGTGAAGACAAAGTAAGGGATGGCTTACAATCACATGTACTTAATCAAGTGGAAATTTGCAAAGAGTTGGAGGCAGCTGCACTTGCGTATAAATTAGATAGGTGCTACACATGGAAACCACTGCTGGATGGTAAAGCTGTCATGGACGTTTTGGGGATGAAGCAGGGCGGCCCTGTGCTAGGTAAATTAATGGATGCCGAAATGGAGTGGCAAATTAGTCATCCAGATGGTACTGCACAAGATTGTGCTCAGTGGCTGAGACAGAATTTTTCAGACCTCCCCGAGTGATTCCCCCAGTAATTCTTGGCCACACTGTATCAGTATCCGTACCTCCTGCTCTTCTGGATGGCCACTCCCTCTCCATCTAATCTTGCCATCCCTGTCTATCAGGTACACATATGCTGTTAATCTATTGGTCAAACCTAATGTTTTCCTAATTGGGTCAGCATCGCCAAAGTGTGAGAGCATATGCACCGGCACCTGATATGGCCGCACTGTCTTCCCAGCTTCTTTCAACAGGATACCCTTGAATGGCCACATGGACATCACCGATGACTCTACTAATGCAAGTTCAACTATGTTGACAAGCTTTGAATGATCTGAAAATGCGGCACTAAAAGGTGTTGCCCATTGTTCTATCATATCCTGTGCGCCTGCCCTGAAAGCGATGCACGTCAACGTTATAACATTCTTGACGGGAGACGCAAGCGGGAGAGAAAGAGACAAACCGTCTGGAGAAGTAGTGGAGATGGCTGGAAACAGTGGAGCTGCTGCTGATGATACAAGTTTATCTGTGCTATGGAAAATCTTTCCTTTTGTATCTCTGAACTGTCTAAAATCGTCAAAGTACCCTCGCTGTATTTCTTCTTTCAAGGCTTCTCTCCTCTCCCTTCGTTTCTCCTTTCTGAAGATGTCAAACAGCTGAATCATTGATCGCTGATGTTGCAACTGATGGAGATTCGGACGCCTTCTGACGCTTGCAAAGATGATCATGGACATCTGAAAATATCTCTTTCGATTAAATATTCATTTACAGCTCAGATTTATCACTAGTTTCTCCCGTTTTACCCTCAGCGTCATCTCTACTTTGTGAATCTAGATACTGTTTTAATACATCATCCTTGGAATAAACTTGGCCTTTCATACCTTGTTCAGCCATCTCGCCCATCATTTTGTCCAAATTGGCCACTTCAGCAGTGCGAGGAGTGAAAGGTGCTGAAGGGACTCTACTTTTTGGTACATCTGCTGGCTTGTTTTTGCAAGCACCAGTCAGTTCATGGCAGAGCCATTTTGTAAACTGCGATCTGTTTTTACGACCTAGGAATAGAGTTTCGGCTATATCTGCATCATAGGACTCCAGTATGTCCTGGGCGATGACTTCCACAGTCTTGCACTCTCGTCCACAGTCACCAGGCTCCCCCATATCTTTCAATAGTAACCTGTTGTCCTTCTCAACAGGATGGTAATTCAGGATCCAGGCCCCTTCGTCCCTCCAGATGACTGCCATGCGTTCAACCTTTTCAATCACAGCTGCTTCATTGTATACATAACCAGGTTTAGGTGCCTCCTTCTTCATTTCTTTGACAATCTTCCAAGCATGTGTTGCCAATTGCTCGCAGACCTGGCACTTGATATAAGGTATGTCCTCTCGTCGAGGCTTGAACTTCTTTCCAGGCGGTGGTCTGATACCGCCGGCCTGAGCTGCAATTATGTGAGCCCAACCCAGTATGAAAATGATTGTCAATAGCTGATTGAATGGCATCGATAACGAAATTTTGCTCTGTTAAGAATTGAAAGATGGTCGAGTGATCTGCGGAACGAAAATGAGAAAACTATTCAAGATGTAGGAGGTGTTGATCCGTCTTTGCCGTTTGAAAGAGAAACTAAACAAAAAATGGGCCTGAATCTACGATGACAAACGTTTGGTCCCATGGAAAGTGCTGGAGGATCGCGTAAAGCCTCTGCATACTACCTTGATCAGCACTAAATTTGCATCGTTTTCCTGATAATAATCATTCCTAGCTAACATGACATCCCAAATCGTTTCCATGAGCCGTCCCATCGCTCTGAAGAGCACTGCTTCTACTTCTCGCAGCAGCTTCATTGGCGCACCGATCGCACGCAGAGTGCAGGTATGTCAAAATATGAGTCGATCCTAAACAGGTCACTGATGTTAAGTAGATAGTTGGGTGCTGATGGCAGTGTCGCTACTTGTGATGTTTGCAGGTTGTTCGTGCAGCAAAGAAGTTTGATACCCGCGCTTCTGCCAGCACTGATGTTGATGTTGATGCAATTGTTAAGGATCTCCAAGAAAAGGTAAGTATTGCAATTGCCGTCAAGCATGACTACATAAAGGACCAGGTCCTCGTGTGCTTCTTTACCGGTCGCCTACATCCGAATTACTAAGTCGCGATCTCTTGTGTGCAGTGGGATAAGGTGGAGAACAAGACTGGTGTCATTGTCTATGCCTCTGCCGCTGTTGTTGCCCTCTGGCTTTCCAACACTGTCATTGGGGCCTTGAATAATGTGCCACTCCTCCCAAAGCTCTTTGAGCTAGTTGGTCTCTCTTACAGTGCATGGTTCACCTACCGCTATCTCCTCTTCAAGTCCAGTCGCGAGGAGCTTGTCAAGGACATTGAGGTCTTGAAGAAGAAGGTTGCTGGCGACCAATAAACGACTGTCAAGTAATTGAACTGAATCCTTCCCTCTTATATTCGATTCTTCACTTAACATACAAAGAAACAGTAATGTGCGGTTATTTGATCTTACGCACCGTGTAATGATTACTCAATAAGGTTTCGCTATTCAACTGCAGCAACTTTTAGTTTCAGTGCTTCAAGTGCAGCCGACAGGCTCATGCACTTTTTCTGTGCTGCCTCTATGCTTGCAATCTCAGCTCCTGCTAATGCCTCTAATGGTGATACCATATTCCCAACCTCTTCCTCCAGTTTTGACAATGCCATGGACAAGTCAGATTTCATTGCCGTCTGCACCTCTTGAGCAGTCTTCTGCACAGCTTGTTCTAGCTTCCTCTTAGCTTCTGCCCGTCTCAGGGGAAGGCTTAAGACGGATGCATATCCGATAGCACCTGCCAGTGCAAGTGCTAGCAAATCCTCCAAGGTGGTCGGCAAGACGGTGGTTAACACAACACCAAAAGCGCCTGCACCTGCAGCAGTGCCTGCAGTACCGAGCACAGCAGTCCTCACCTCTTCCTCCAACATGGCTGCTGAGGCGGTCGGATCGAGACCCGAAGCCAGCATTAAGGCATCTCCAGTTGAGTTGGTGCTGGGAGATTGTGGTGTAAAGGTCTCTACTGCAGCTGTAGCCAGTGCAAGTTCCTCCGCTGTTGCTGCATCCCGAGCCTCTCTCCATTTTCTTCTTGCCTCAGGGTCGCTCACAAAGTCTGTCTTATTACTTCCTAGCATCAAGGTTTCTAATGTTTTTCCTAGTGCTACTGCCCTGCGTTCTGCAAACTCTCTATAATTATCCAACTGGCGCCTGCAATTACCAACGACCCAAGAATTGTACTCTCTGATCAGCCCCCTGAGAGCACTTGCCGCATCCTCGCCACCGGCTCCGGCATCCTCCCTCAATCTCTTTGCAACCGGCAATGCTGTGCTGTCACCTTTTCCAAATAGGTATGAGGTTACAGCTTCTACATTTGAAAGCTGCAATGTCGAATCGACAACCGATGCAACTCGCTTGACTGAGCTGCCAACTATAGCATCAACTTCTTGCCTCTGAACCATTCCTTCCCTTTCCATTTCTCGTCGATAATCAGCCAGTTGGCATTTTACCAAGGCTATCGTTGATGAATCTTGTTGCGCTACTTCTAATTCATTTGCTAACACTTGCTTTGCTGCCCCTAGCAGGGCATCTGCGATGAACAATGGAGTCTGCAGTTTCAGTCGTGCCCTTTCGCCTGGCAGACGTTTATCTCCAGATCCAACCAAATAGTCATAAATAAACTGTTCTAAAGTTTCAAATTGAGAATTGCTCCAGGTAGCACTTCTCGACAAATTACTTGCCTTAAGCTTGGCTTCCATTGCCCCTCTGGCAGATACAGTCAACACTCTTGGATTGTCCACACCTAACAAACGCATCGCATTATTTTTGACAAATTCGGCTACTTCTTGTGCTTCCACAGTATTTGCCAAAATATCAACCTTATTGATAACAAAAACCACCTTCTTACCCCATTTGCGAATGTATTTCAAAAATGTCACTTCTGACTCTGTAAGCGGTCGATCTGCACTCATCACAAACAAGATCAAATCTGCTCTTGGCACATACTCTTCCGTCAATCGCTGCTGGCGCTCCAATATAACATTTGTGCCAGGAGTATCCACTATGCTCAATGTTTTGAGTAGGGGTACTGGGAGGTTACGTACTGTTAACCCATCCTCTTCCGTTTCGGACTGATCACCATACTTGAGAACATTAATTTCATTGGTTGTTGGAAGGATACCTTCCGCCAGCAGCTTTTCTCCCAACAATGCATTTATCACTGCTGTTTTTCCACTGTTGAACTCTCCCACTACAACAAGTAAGAAAGGCTCATCCAATTGAGTCAGCGCATCCTGCAGGAGAGACATTTCTTCCAGCTGGGTGCAGGCGCCTTCCAAGAAGGCCAGTATCTGAGATAGCAAATCCTTCTCCTCGTTTATTATTGATGAGGAATCACTCTGTGGATCAACTGCTATTTCTGTCAATAAGTTACTTAATTGTGCAGACGTTTGGCTCTGTACATCTGATGAGACCTTTCCAAGAGTGGCCATCAAGCTCTTTGCCGCAGTTGCAGATTCCAAAAACTCTGTACCAGACATTCTACTTGCAAGTGTCTTCAGCGATGAGATCGTGCATGCAATTCCATCGATTCCAGCTGCAATCAAGGATTGAAGAGACTCAAAATCTGTTGCCTCTGGGATGAAGGCGATAATAGGGACGCTGCTGCTTCCACTTCGCTGCTGACGAGCATCTGCAAGAAGGGGGGCATCTATTACCTCTTCTCCCATATTCTTCTCTAAGATTATGAAATTGGCTCCTTCTTCAGCAGCTGTAATGGCTGTCACAGCATCCTGGGCCCTCCGTCCCACTAAACTCGACCTATCTTGGAGCATTCGCTTGACGATGACAACTGGAAGACCTTCACCTGTCAGCAAGGCTCCGTCTGCACCTGACGCATCAACAATGTCGGTTCTATCTTCTATGAGAAGCGAAGCTCTCCCTCGTATACACTCTGATAACTTAATGCCTGCGAGGTACAGGGACCCTGAACCAGCGCCTGCTTCCTGCAAAATTATGGCAGTTACACCCCCTTGAATCGAGTCTGACAAAGTTTGCAGGGTGGTGGATGATGAGGCGCTTAAAACCTCATCTACCGTGACAAACAAGTGCAGTGCAGGGATTCTGACTGTCGTCTGACGTCTGCCAGCAGGAAAGAGACTTGACTGGCTTGCTTCCACTCGGATCGTGAGGGGTCGGCCATCTTTGTGTAGTGACTGAAGTTGGGGCTTGATTCTTGGCGATGCAGTGTATTTCTTAGCACTCTGCGATCTAATACAGTTTATCCGACGAGGCACACAACAATTGGCGTCTGTTCTGGCCCCTCCGTAATTGTACGTGATCATTTTAGAGCATGTACAAATTGCAAACATAATTGAGCAGAACCCATGGATTTCCCAATTCGCAAACCTTTGCTTCTTTGATTAGGGTTGTTTTCATAAAATAAATTTGAGCCATGTAGATTTTGATGAGCATCTGCTCTCCGGTTGATCGTGCGCTTTTTACTCCGGGAGGTTAAAACTGAGACTATCGACCAGCCTCTTCAGTTCACATTTTTTTATTGTTGCCGTGAGTTTCGTATGGCCTTGGAGAGGTGCCGAATTGAAGGATTATGTGGTTTGGGAGCGTGGGAAATTTAATTGGAGGCTGCGTTGACAGTGTTTTGGAAGACGTCTCTGAGCCTTGGAAATACTTGGCTACAGAGCAAGAGGTTAAACGGAAGGTGGATATAGACTTAAGGCCTGCAACAGACGATATCGAGGTTAGATACCCATTAACGAAAGAGGTATGATGGAAGCAGCTTACCAGTAATTCGAGCAACTGAATCATTAGATTCGCGCTCATCAATTGTGAATGATTTGGAGTGCTTGTATGCATCCTTTATCCAATACGACATTGCTCTGGTGACTGAATTTTTCACTGTACATCCTTCTGTTAGCAGAGATATATCGAGCAGATAGAATATAGAACAAGCAAGCAAAGATGGTACAATCGAACAGCGAAGACATTTCTGGGCAAGATGGCGGCAAATCCATCAAAGTCGCCAGAAGAGTTTATGTTGGCAATTTGAGTTGGAAAACGACATGGCAGGTGTGTGTCAAGCATCCCCGAGGTGCCCATTAATTGCTCTAGCATTGATAGACTCACATAGACCTACTATATACATGCAGGATCTGAAGGATTACTTCGCCGGTATTGGAGCAGTCAAGTTTGCTGATGTTCTTCGAGAGGGGGGGCCTGGTACTCGCTCTAAGGGTTGTGGTATTGTGGAGTTTGAGACGGCAGAGGAGGCGGCATCGGCTATCGAACAATTGAATCACACTCAATTGGATGGCAGGCAGATCTTTATCAGAGAAGATAGGGAGGACTTTGAGTTGAAGGGGGACGGACATACTGAAGTCGGTGGAAGCATTCGGGGTCCTCAAAAGCGTCATCGCACCTCTGGTACAGCTGCCATATCTATTGGACGCAGGGTTTATGTTGGGAACTTGAGCCCTGAAACAACATGGCAAGATTTAAAGGATCATTTTCGGCAAGCTGGACAGGTAGCCAGAGCTGACATCCTGACTGATGCAGATGGCAATTCTAAGAGCTGTGGATTGGTCGAATTCCAGTTGGCCAATGATGCGCTGAGGGCCATCAGTCTTCTTAGCAACAGCATGTTGCACGATCGACAGATAATGGTTCGTGAGGACAGAGAGGACTCCAGCTATTCGAAGGGCCGTGGTGGCACATCTTTCTTGGGTGGAAATGCAAGTGAAGGTACTCGTGTTGTCCTCCATGGCCTTCCATACCGCCTGGCTTGGCAGGATCTCAAGGACTTTGCTCGTCAAGCCGGTCAGGTTGTGAGAGCTGACATTATGTCAAATCCAGATGGTAGTAGCAAGGGCTACGGAGTTGTTGTGTACGAGAGCCCAGAGGTTGCTGCCAAAGCTGTTTCTCAGTTGACTGGAGCCACATTGGAGGGCAGAGTCATCACCGTCAAATATGACAAGTTTGCATGAACAGCTTCTTCAATGTTGTTTTGCTCAGCGACGCGTCGTATTCTTTATACAAACATTGTGATTTTTCTTTCGTAACGATACATCGTGCATCAACAGTTTTTCTCTATCAGGTCTCAACTGGTGTTCATATGAGTGTTGAGAGAGACAGATATCTTGTTCAACAAAGCTTGTAATGTTTGTCAGCCCATCCAAAACTGAGGTGCCAACTCACTTGTTTGAGTGAGGGTTCTCAAAATTGTTTGGCATATCAATTCTCCACTGAGTCAACCTCGTCATGCATAATGTTCCTGTGCATATACGGCATGTGGAGTGTGCAACATATTCTCAAGGGTCAAGAGTGATTTGCGATTGAACCCAAGGACAATGTCACTGGCTCGGCGTCTCTCTCTCTTCGTTCTTCGAGGAAATGGATATACAATGTCAGGACAACTCATTGTATCTCTATCAGAGACATCATATGCTGCATCTAGACAATATTCCGCCCTGCCTCAACTTGCAGAGCAGTATCGAGGCGAAGACCACAACGCTGACCGCAGACTGGCAGAAATGCAACAAGCTGGTATATTGCAGCCTTTCATACTGCCTGTCACCAGCAGACCTGAGCAGTTAGATTGGAAACAGGCATTGAATGCAATGCATTCTGATAGGGCCATGTTGACTGACACATTTGGTCGGGTGCACACCTACCTGCGAATTTCCCTCACAGAAAAGTGCAATTTAAGATGTCTATACTGTATGCCAGAAGAAGGAGTTGAGCTGACACCCAAAATGGAAATATTATCGACTGATGAAGTTGTACGGCTAGCAACGTTATTTGCCAGTTCTGGCATCACAAAGATTCGTTTGACTGGAGGAGAACCTACTCTCAGAACTGATATAGTAGACATAACTTCTGCGATATCCTCGCTCCCTGGTGTACAGCATGTAGGCTTGACCACGAATGGTATCGTTTTAGAGAGGAAGCTATCAGCATTGAAGGATGCAGGTCTTTCATTGCTGAATATATCTTTGGATACTTTGCGACCAGAGCGATTTGAAGCCATGACCCGAAGGAAAGGCCACGACAGAGTGCTGAGAGCCATAGAGAGGGCAATAGAGTTAGGCTTCAGCCCAATAAAACTGAATGTGGTGGTAATGTCGGGAGTGAATGACGATGAAATTATTGATTTTGTCAGGTTCACTCGGGATAAGCCTGTCAATGTTCGTTTTATTGAGTACATGCCATTCGATGGTAATGTGTGGAAAAGGAAGAAAATGGTGGGTTTCAAAGAAATGAAGGCCGCTGTAGAAAATAGTTTTGGCCCCTTGCATAGACATGTAGATCCCCTGGGAGAGGTGGCAAAGAATTACTATATACCCGGGCACACTGGAAGCGTATCGTTCATAACTTCCATGACATCTGCATTCTGCTCTGACTGCAATAGATTGCGTATCATGGCTGATGGAAACTTAAAAGTGTGTTTGTTTGGAGCTAATGAAGTATCTCTCAGAGATGCCATCAGAGAAGGAGCCAGTGATGAGGACTTGAAGGCCGTCATTTCAGCTGCTGTGGACAGAAAAAAAGCTGCACATGCGGGGATGTTCGAGCTGGCAAAGACAAAGAATAGAGCTATGATTAAGATAGGAGGTTAGGACGTACTTGCATTGAGGCTTTATGAGTTACTCATAATGTCATATTTAGAGAAAATACCTTTGAATGCATCACAACGAGCTATTTCTTCGTCTGGGCTCACAGCGCAGATTTTCCAGTCAGCCCTCTCTGGTGCCTTTACCAGATGCGCCAATACTTCTCTCCCATAGGATAAGGGATGCCGCTCTCCATATGCTATACTGTGAACCAATCGAGAGCCATCAGGTAAGAGCCCCACAAAATACTCTCCCTCTCCAACCACTTCTTTTAACTGCTGCTTGGCCTCCTCCCCTGAAGTAGGTGGTAGATAGTGCAATGAAAATCCGTGTCGTTGAGCAATATCTTCAAAAGCAGTCTTGATGATTTCTACTTTCATGGCAGGGACAGCAATTGCATTCACATGACAATGATTACCTCCACTCTTTCGCAATGTCATGTACCGCTCAAAGCCAACAAAGGACTTGCCAGTCGATGCATAACAGCTCTTCAGTGCCGAGATGTATCGCTCTATTTCAGCCCAGATGCCAGGGGACGTTGAGAGAGCAGAGGCATAGTGTTCAACAGGTAGTATCAGCACATGACCATCTGTGATAGCGCCCTTGTCTAATGCAAGGTAACATTCATCACCGACACTCACTACTAATTGTGTATCTGCATTGGGGTTACTCAAACAGAACCAGCAACGAGGATTGGGTTGATGAGTGTTGCGTTTCTCTTCAAAGGTGGATGCGGGTTCAACCGTCAATGTCCGCCCCATAAAAACAGTGCCATGCAAATGACACGCTTTTTCCATCCCTTCTATATTCTCAAATTGTATGTGGCAATAAGAATTCAATTTCCCTTCCTTATTTGTACGTCTAACAATGTCTACTATCGGTCCTGCTGCTTTCGTGAAGAACTCTCTGATCTCATCCTCAGTAGCAGCGAATGGCACATTCCTGACGAACGCAGTTTTGTTCTTGTCTTTGACAATATCTTGACGACCCAGACTGGGTGCTGCTGATTCAAACTTCTGTCGCTTCGTATTCTGCCACCGCCACTCTTGCGTATCCACGGTGTCTCCCTCGTCAAACATAGGTCTCTTTCTATCGCTCACGTGATAGGGGCACGGCGTAGTCCCTGGTGGGGCTGTTTGTAACACTTCTGGTGACATTTCAGAGGCTGGAGTAAGACTTAGAGCGTGCAGCCACTTCTGTTTTTTGGTGTTTCCTACATTGCCCAGTGCAATAAATCGAGTGGCGTGCGAACCGGCGCCGAGGTCAGGATTCAAATAGGGAGGGCGCGTATAAAAGGTTTGGAACCCAGCTGCAATGTGATAGCGCGGACGTGCAATAAGTGCTAATTCTGCTGCGACCAGTGAGGACCCTTTATGGTTTGGCATGGCATCTTTGCTTAGCTTTGATTCCAAACCTTGTGGCCATTCATGAGTGAGTAAGACATCAATGTCTCCGCTACCTTGTTCTAACTGATGTTTCAAGAGATCTACATCTTCCTTAGTATACATCCCTGGCTTTTGCTGGTCAGAACTAAATGAATCAGCATCGTACATCCCATCTAAGAATGCCAACTGCAAACCAGCAATAGTTTTCACACCTGCACGACCAAGGTATGAGACATTTCCAGACGGCAGTTTTAACAAGGCTTGTTGACTGCCATCGCCATATGCGCCGGTAAAATACGTTGGCACTGGAGCTTGTTTCTCTCCTGATAAGTATGGAAAGAATTGGCCCTTGCAATCGCCACCACCTGAGCCTGACAAGTGGGAACTGCTATAAATCTTACGATCCTTACGGAAAACAAGAAGTGCCACATACCATTTTGTTCAAGAAACTGCCCAACGCATATAAGAGCATCAAATGGTCCATTGGAACTATTCACAGCCTCGACTCTTTTGAATAATGCATCTATATTTCCCATCACATCACCAGCAAACAATATTTTAACGGAGGACATCGGTCTATTATAGCTATTTCCATCAATTTCCAAAGGGTTCGTTATCACTCGTCATTATTTGAGTACACAAGGCGATCGTGGCTCTTAACATCTTCTTGTAACTCAGTCTCCACATCAGCGCCCACTTCATCCTGCCCTCTGTCCCATTAACTTCGTGCTGTCCACCCTTCAAGAGCAGCTCCTCATCCTCCTCAACTGTACTGAGTAAACTATCTAGCATCTGTCCACATGCTCGTTTTATACTTTCAGCAACTTGTACTTCATTTTCACGACTTATTGGTTCCCCTGCAAATGCCTTGCTACGAAAGCCTTTGGCGTTACTGCAGAGATGAGTCCTCAGAGTGAACAGAGTGTCCCAACTGGGAACCCCATTGCCGTGTACATAAAAATCTGCTTCAACCATTGCACAAGGAGGAAATAGCTGTTTGTCTAAGAATGCTTTGTCATGAGTAGTAATGCAGTCAGGGTCCAGTAGAAATCCATAGTACAGCAACAAATCCAAGTTTGTGTGCTGACCATAGCAAAGTAGTACTTGCTCTCCTGGACAGTACTCTTTTCTAGCTATGATTTTATATACATCATTGGCTGTATCAAACATTCCATCTCCGCATATCTTCTCCTGATATTGAGAATGAGAAGTATTAAACATTCTTCCAAACCTCTGAGGAAGTTCAAAAGGTGGAGGAGGTCCATAGTTGTGTAAATCACCGAAGGGTGTCAGGCAACCAGCTGCGTCACTTGGAAGATACATTGTTCTACTGCTCAAAGTAGATGCAGCCCATATCCAATCATCCCAGGTGCATGTAATATTAAGCTCTTTCAGAAGAGGGAGAGCTGTATTGTAATCGATGTGAGCACGCTGAATTTCTGTTTGAGCTGCCTGAATGGCATATGGTACTTGTAAGGCAGCTATATCTTCCGGCTTATAATAAATGGCAGTTGTGTAGGACTTAGGTAGTGACTCTAGATACGGCCACCAAAATGAGGACCTTCCTTTTGTAACTTCATGAAGGAGGTGGATGGACAAGAGCTGGGATGACGTGAGGTGTGGGTGACGTGAGGCGACAGATGCAAACCAAGGTTGGGCTTTAGCCGATTCCACTGACATCAATAAGTTGCGAGGCACAGACAGAATACAATCACCTGTACTAATATGTTTTGTCGCTACGACACCTCTCCACCCCTCGGATACAAACGAAACTTGAATCCCCTCGGCTGCGACTCCAAATCGCTTACACCACTCCAGTAAATCCTCTGACACAGCCATGGATGGATTTTTCTCTACATCCTCATAATTTTCAATGCTTGAAATGTATGGCGTCAGGCAGGAATGAGGTGATGAACTTTGAGCAGGACGACTGCAACAGTTCCTTCAAAGCATTTCAGCGCCTCAACATCTTGTTGTTCAAACCCTTAAGCAAACAGCAATTTGAAAATTCCACTTGTTATTGCTCCCCACGAGTGTTTAGATTCCAAAATAAGATGATAATGATATACTTATCCGCATGGCTAGTTTCCCAGCTTGTATTGCCTGATTAAGTGATCAGTTGTTTCCTTAATGCCCAAAGTTGGTCATTTCTCGCTAATAATTATCTACCTATTATTGAACAGCACTTTAAATATCAGTATTAGGTAAAGCATCATAATTGTCGATCACTTCTCCTCAGCTTATCTACCTTTTCTTCTGCCCACTTGTAGATATGCCTTCGGTCTCTATGGCTTTCACTTTCCGTTGCTATTGACTAATTTTCATTTGCTGTATGGACTGTTGGCTATCCTCCTATATCAGCGCTTCAGTGGTGGTGGTGTATCACAATGGTCATTGAGACCAAGTGTGCTCATCTCTCCCAGCACTGCTGCTCTCAGCATTTTCATCAGCGGCAGCATAGCCTTGAACAACATCTCTCTAGTGTCCATCACATTGACATTGAATCAAGTCATAAGGTCAGCTGTCCCAGTTGTCACATGTATAGCAGTAGCATTTTTACATAAAAGATATCCGACACCCCGTGAGTTTTTATCTCTACTCTTCTTGAGCATGGGCGTGGCTCTGTGTGTGTGCCAGGGCATTGCAACTGGCTCCCCAGTTGGCACCATCACATGCATGGTGGGGCTCCTTTTGTCAAGTCTTAATTGTGCGCTTTCAGGAAAGCTTCTCAAAGACAAGCTTAATGTCCTGACATTGTTGATGCGCACTGGACCACTGTCGATCGCCCTATTGTTGCCAGTTGCATTGTATTCAGAGGCGTCTGCGTTCATCTCGTATGCACAGACGTACCCTGAGCCAACAGCAGCCATCATAGTAATAACGTCCAATGTGGCCGCAATTTATAACATCTGTCATTATTACATGTTCAAGTGTGTTGGCCCAGTCACAACCACGGTCATTGGCCAATGTAAAGTTGTCATTTTGGTCTGTATTTCGATGGCATTCCTTGGAGAGGGGAGGGAGGTGACCAGCCATTTAGCACTGGGCACATTTGTTACGCTTCTTGGAATCATAGCATATGGATACACAAAGGTTTCTCAGTTACAGAAGGAAACCCTGAAAACGAACGATGATGGTGATCCACTTTATGCGGCCTTCTCCACTGGACGCAAGCAGAAGGGAGATGTCCTTGCAGCGCTGTCTTCAGACTGGAGGATAGGAGCACAGAAAAGGGCTACCAACAGCCAGAAACAGGCACTAGACATTTTAATAGAGACATAATAATATGATTTTACACCGTTACTACTTCTAATGTGTCCATTTTGTTGTTATTTTCGTTCTCGGCATCTCCTGCTGATCCCAAACTCATATCATCATCATCATCATCGTCATCATCATCGTCATCCCATGAGTCATTGTTGCTGTCAGCCATCACGATTGCTGGCTTAGTAGCTCTCCCAGGTTGCTGCCTAGTGGCTTCCTCTACAACCTTGACAGACGTGCTGCGCTTCTTTGCCTTTCCTTCAGTGGGAGAAGTGGTGGAAACTCTTTTGCGACTCCTCTTTTTTTGGTCCAGTCCAAAAGCGCTCACTTTGATATTCTCCTCTCCTATCTTGGCCTTCCCTACAGCTTTCCTCCTTCCTTTGACTGGAGCAGATGATTTGTGCACCACTGGTAAGCCACGAGCACCTCCATACATGGCACTGAAAAATCGAGGTTTCAATGAGAGCCTAGATTCAAAATTGGCTGGTAAATCACTGCCATCCCTTCTCTTGTCTTCGACACCCAGCACCTTGGGCCTATAGCACATGCGCGGCAAAGACACCCCACCAGGGAATCTGCCAGGCTGCTGGGTCTTATGCTTTGTAGCGGTATCGACTATCTCTTTGAGTAGTCTGAGCGCTATGTCACAAAGCTGACGCGCCCTGGCACTGACCTCCTCATCAGCCTCCCTCATCAGCCCACACACATCACAGTGTTTGAGCTGTCTCAAGAGCTTCAAGGTTGGGGGAAGAAGGCGAGCAATTTCAGCTGGATTACTTGCATCATTTGGTGGGATGACCAGGGGCTCCAATACGAATTGAATCATATTTTGGAAGTGCACCAGCTCCTCGCTTCCTTCAGCTGATGTGGCATATGCATAATCATCATGATGCGCCAATATAAAGATGGTAAAAGTAAGAAGAAACTCTGGCATGTCATTGATCATCGTTCCACCTTCATCGCTAGCTGCTTTTACTCGTGTCGATGCGGCCACTGCTCTCCTTCGCTTGATTACATATGCTAGGAGAGTCTTGAATGCATACGCTTGAGTAGAGTCCACACCTTCGGCGCCACTCAATGCCAAAATGGCTGCGTACTTGGCTGCTCTTTGAGCATTAGGCTTTTTGTGCAAGTAAAATTGAACGAGCTTTGAAAGCTTCTTCACTAAAACAAATCTGACATGGCAATCAGGGTCTTGGTAGGACATTGCCAGCTGGATGTACTCCTTGACAGCAAGGAGAGAGTCATACCCTCTTGCCAACCTGAACAGTGCACAGATTGCAGAGCATCGTACATAGCTCATGTCCAATGACTGGGTGGACTCTTCATCGTCGACGCTTGCAGGAGAAATTCCAAATACAGCCAAGACATTATCATCATCCTCAGGAATGTCAGCAAACTCTAAGAGCTTTGCCATTGCCAGACCAGCCACCTCTGATGTACTCTCCGGTGGACGTGAATCTTCTGGAACCAATGCTTGAGCTAAAGTTGTTAGCGCAGCGCACTTCATAGCTACTTGTGGGTTGGGTGGACCGGTTAACAAGCCAGTCTTTGAATCATCGTGCTCTGTCAGTAAGACTTGAGCACTGGACATGTCCTTGGAGAGCAGGGTGTTCAAAATGAAGTCACCCACTTCCTCAGCATAATCTGCAAACAGGTCAGGAAGCAGTCTTCCCACCATGGACAGTGTTTTCAGACCTGCCAATACATGCTTATGGTTGTTAACAACCTTTGGCTTATACTTTAAGCCATCCAGAATATCGGAGCACACTTCATTGAGGAGAGGAGCTGCTGCATCCTTGCCGAGTGATACTGTCAGGACTCTCACTGCCCCCTTTGCTTTTCTATAATGTGTTCCCAAGCACATGTCCTTCAGTTGGGTGATAGTTGATTTGGACAGACTGATTGGCTGATGCAAAGCCATGTATGGACCCGCAGCTCCCAACACACGCACGCCAATCTCTGCCAAGAGATTATCTTCTTCTTCAAGCATACGTACAACTGGCGAGACGCTTTGAGCAAGAAGCTGAGGCACTGTAGAGGAAACATCTTCCAGGACCTGCTGTGCCTCTTCAGAATCTGCCGCTCTAAGTATCAATGCATGCAAAGCCTCAGGGCAGAGGAGGGTCGGGGACAATCGAGAGACGAGAGACCTTGCAGCATCTGCCGCAGGTCCCTTTGAACCGACCCTTTGTACCAGGTCTTTCGCTGCAAGCGCTGCATCTGCTGCAGACGTGCCATAGCTTGCTAACATGCTGAGTGATCTGAAAATGTGGTTGTCCTTCATGGCCCATAGACGCTGCATACCCTCATCGCTATTCTTCTCCACGTCCTTCAGGGTGGACGCCACAGAGCGTAATTTCCTCCTTAGACATGCTCCATCTTCCTCCATCTGCCCTGCACTTGCAGTCTTTTGATCCTTTGAAGAAGCTCTCAATCTTAAAAGCTCTTGCACCTGGCCTTGAAGATCTACCTTTAGTTTTGTCAGTGCAATGGCAGCCTTCTTGCCATAGCCTTGATTGCCTTGGTAGCTCCATACAGCTTCCCAGAGCTTTGCTAGGGCAGCTGGAGAAAGCTTAGCATTGGGAAAAAGACCATTTCTGAACACAGTGCTCAAAAAATGGGCCCCCAGATCAGGGTCACGAGCAGCAGCAGACAAAAGGGAACATGAGATGTATGCTAGGAGAGAGTCCAGCTGTGTCAAGGCTTGCTTCGGTGCTTCGGTGTGCATCTCATCATCGGCAGATGCAGAAGAATTATGAATGCACCAAGACCTAAGAAGCAGGCCTAGAGAAGTTGCAGCTTCCCTTCTAACTGTCAATTTCCGATCTCTCAGTCGTTGCACCAAAGGCTCTAATCTCTTCTTGTCATTACTAAGGGAAGGTCGACTGGCCAGAATAGTAGCAAGGGCATTTGAGGCATTCGCTCTTACTTTATCATCTACATCCAGCAATCTGTGCGCTGCAGCATCAGCAATCTTTTCTGTCATGTCTGGTGATGGACATGAATCTGCCACAGCCTTGATGTGAGTCATAACTCTCAATCTTACCTCCACCACCTTGTCAAACAAGCGGCCTAGAAGTTCATCTAAAAGCACACTATACTCATTCAGCAGGGAACTACCACCAGCAGCAGTGAAGAGACGTGCAATGAGGTCTACGGCTCTCAATCTACGCTCCTCAGACTCGTGATGCAGTTCTGGGATCAGATGTGGGAGGACAGGCAGAAGTACTTGAGGTACAATTTCATGCAGCTGAAGGATGAGGGTCTGAGGATCTTCTCTCAATTCAGAATCTGTCCGTCTGTTCTCTATTGCAGCCGTCAGGAATCTCTGCAGGGCAGGCTGTACCACTTGCTGCGTCCTACGTAGAATTGCTTGTGCTGTGCGATATGCTGCCGGAAACTCGGTTCTGGCTGCAAGTGTCAGCTTACCAAGGATGACATCCAGTAAAGCCTGCCACACTTCATCAGCTTCTTCTATAAGTACAGACAAAAGATCTTGGATGGAGCTCTCCAAGCGATCAGCGTTACTGTCATTTATTGCATCAAGTAACGCTGTGAACAATTCAGTGATCAGATTCTCATCATTTAAATCTAGTGCCAACACACAACATTTAATACGAGCGGCATTTTCCAAGGTTGACATACACAGTTGGAACATTGGCGACTCTGGGTTGGATAATTCATGGAATGAGGCTGTGACTAAGCGGAACAAATCCAGAAGCTGCTCGTTTGAGTATGGAGACTCTGGGGCATGGAGTCTTAAGACCTGGATAAAGCAAGCAGTGGCATACAAACGCACTTCCTGCAAGAAGCACGGGGCTTAAAATGTCTAAAGAAAGAGTACAGGGCTTCGCAGCAGCTACCTACCTTGTCTTTGTGTTTTATGATCTCTTTTCGAGCTAAAGCGCGAGACAGGTCACTCACTGCCGCAGTGACCCCAGTAGGACTTTGCTCTGTGGCTTCTAATGCCTCAACAGCATCCTATTATTATTCAGTAAGGTTTATGATGAGCGTTTATAAAATGGATTAGGTAGGATCGATCGCGTACCTTGAGCTGCCGAAGCAAAGCATCCTTGCCCCTGGTGTGTTGCTTAAGTGCTTTAGCACATAATAGAAGTGTCTCTTCTTCGTCTATAGTCGGTTTAGCTCTTCTGCTTTTTGAAGGCATTGTGCTCTCTAATTCAAAAATTCGCTAGATTATTCGTGCAGTTGCTGCCTTTTCTCATCTTTTTTCTACTACAATTGTGAATATGGGGCAGAATTGGTCCAAATTTAATTTAACTTAAGTTGCAGTATGGCGACGTTTTGTGTAATTCAAAAACGAATGGGTTTCTGCACCATGCTTTGCTCGGCAGGAGCTTTGTAGGTAATTCTTCTCTGCCTGGGAATCTCAAACGTAGTTCAGTTTTTCTGACTTCATCTAGGGGAACTCTAATGTTTAAGTGAAGCTTTTGTTTGTACCCACTTCGTTTGATTAGGATTAAATCCCCGTGAGCATGTCGGACGAACGAGTAAATAACGTATGTGTAAAATACACGTTGAAATATAGGCAGTTTTTCTTATGTTGTAGAGGACCTTATAACCCATCCGTCGTGTGATTGTTGCAGATTATGTTGCCTGACGAGCAAAACGAACCAGAACTTCCAGAGGATGGAGATTTAGAGGAACAGTCGAGCGAATTAGATAACGCTGGAGAAGAAAACGGACACGAAGTTTTGTTCGACGAAGATGCTGAGGATTCCGAGGATGACATAGAGCGCGCTCCTGCTGCAAAGAAAAAGAAGAAAAAGCGAAGCCGATTTGTTGATGATGCTGCAGAAGATGATGATGAAGATCATAGGTTGAAGAGGAATCGTTTCATCGATGACATCGCTGATGTAGATGACGAAGAGGAAGGCGATGAAGACGAAGATGAAGGGGTTGAAGACCTCATAGAGGAAGATGAAGCGGCGGATGCAAATGATATTGCCGAAATTCGTCAAGCGATGAGAGATGCAGATAGAAAAATTGCAGAAGAGCAGGAAATAAACCCTGAGGAACTCGAGAAGTATATTAGGGACAGGTTTGGAAACCGAAGGTATACGACAGAGAGGGAAGAGGAAGGGGAGGCAGATGAAGTACGACAACAAACCCTGGTTCCCACAATGAAGGATCCCAAATTATGGGTCATTCGCTGCGCAGACGGCCAGGAACGCGAACTTGTTATGTGTCTGCTCCAAAAAGCGTATGACATGGCGGACAAGGGGACTCCACTTCTCATCAAGAGTGCATTTTGCCTGGATCACCTGAAAGGCTACATTTACGTGGAGGCCTATAAAGAAGCACACGCCAGAGAGGCTCTCAAGGGAATGAGGAGCGTCTATCACTCAAAGCCACCTAAATTGGTGCCTTTGAATGAGATGGTAGATGCGATCACAGTTGCTGAAAGGTCATCCAAGACCATAGAACAGAATAACTGGGTCCGGCTGCGAAGCTGGGTGTATAAGGGTGACCTTGCTAAAGTGCTGGATGTGGATCAGAACGCTCAAAGAGCAACAATCAAAATTGTTCCAAGAATAGACTATGCTGGGTTGGCTTCCAGAGCGACCGACGAAAACAAACGTGGTTTTCCAAAGCCGCCAAAAGCCCGTCCCCCACCCCGTGCATTCAATGCCGATGAAGCCAGGACCCACAGACTGGATGTTGTACAGCAGAGAGATAGGGTTTCAGGGGATGTGTATTTCATATTGAATGGAACAAATCGTTTCCATGATGGTTACTTAGTGAAGACAGTGTCTTTGAAGAGTCTGTCACTGGAAGAGAGTCTGCCACCTCTGGACGAGTTACAGCGCTTCAATGCTGCAGCACAAGGGGAGGCCGCAGCAGACGACCTTGCCAGTTTAGTTCAAAATTTAGCCACAGAAGGAGATGGCTCAGCAGCACCTCGTCATAACTTTAATAAGGGAGATAAGGTTATTATTATAAACGGAGATTTGAAGGACATCAAGGGCGTGATCGATCAGGTGATAGAGGATGGACACATTTTAGTCCGCCCAACAGATGAGCAGTTAGCAGGGTTTGATGAAGCTATTCCATTCAGACCGTCTGAATTAGCCAAATTTTTTGAGGGGGGTGCACATGTCAAGATCATACATGGGCAGTTTATTGGTCAGACGGGGATGGTGGTTAGGGTCGAGGGTCCTGTGTGTGTGGTGTTCACAGATGGAACCAGGCAAGAGGTCAGGGTGTTTTCGAGAGATTTAGCTGAAGCAGTAGCTGTTGCCTCCAGCATCGATTCCATTGGCAGTTATGATCTGTTTGACTTTGTGGCTTTAGATCCAACGACTGTAGGTGTCATTGTGGGTGTCGACAAAGATTCTTGTAGAGTGCTGACAAACCAAGGCCGTCCTGATAAGCCAGACATCAGGACCTGCCGGTTGCCTGATTTAAAAAGAAAGATTGACAGCAGGAGGGCAAGTACCCAGGATGGCGCTAGGAATGAAGTGAATGCGAATGATATCGTTGAGATTGTGGACGGACCGCTCAAGGGGAAGAGTGGTACTGTGAGATACATCATGCGAGGGTTTTTATTCATTCAAGCAAGGGAAATCGTCGAAAATGGGGGCTATGTATGTGTGCAGGGGAGGCAATGTAGAGTGAGAGGCGGCAAAAGAATGGTCACTGGTGGGCTCGCCAATGTACATGCAACTCCGGCTCATGCAATGGCGTCACCGTTTCCATACAGCAGAGCTCCAAACCCAAATGTGTTGGCATCACCATCTAGATATGACGCTGGAGGTTTCAGTGGGCGTGGTGGTGGTGGTGGTGGTGGGGCTGCTGGAATGTTTAGCGGTCGAGTCACCACTCACCAAGATAAGCTGTTGGAGGGTCGAGAGATTATGATTAGAAAGGGTCCTTACAGAGGGATGAAGGGGCGGATCATTGCCATTGCTCCCACCCACTGCAGAGTGGAGCTTCAGGCCCAAATGAAGACTGTGAATGTGGATCGCAATCATATTCCTGAAGCAGCTGTTGGTGGTGCTGCTGCTGGAGGAGGTTTCCGTGCTGGACCCATGGGCCCTCCACAAATGCCAGCATCAGCAGTTGCAGCACTGGGTCGTACCCCAGCCCACCCCGGCATCATGGCAACCCCAGCCCATTATGGTATGATGAGTGCCACCCCTATGCATCCTGGCATGACGCCATCTAGAGACGTGCTCACAAAGACTCCTGCCTATGACCCCGTTTGGGCAAATACCCCGGCATATACGGGGACGTATATGGATGGTCCTGGAATGCTTCCCATGGACGTGTCCCCTGTCGAACATTGGCTGGACTGTGAAGTTTACCTACCAAATTCTCAAGAAAGAGGTGTAGTGCGTGGGGTTGACGGAGTGACTGGAGTGACAATAGCCCGCATTCCCTCTGGTAGAGTAGATATCTATCCACCGGATGAGTTGCAGCTCGTCCAGCCCAGCAAGGGACAGGCTGTGAAGATCCTGGCTGGGGAGTTTGCTGGTCAAAAAGGAGAGCTGGTGAGTACTGCTGGGAGCGAGGCGGTCTTGAAAATTGGAGGCACAAAAACCCTGGTGTTGTCCTTGTCTAATGTAGGTAAACTCGCATGATTAGATTGTAATTAAACAACATGGACATATATAGTAGTAAAAATTAAAAACCCCCAGGTGGTGCCCTCACGTCATCTCCTATCCTCCCCCTGAGGAGGGCTTCTGCCTCGGCCAATCTTTCTATCTCATATTGTCTCCACTCCATAAGCTTTGCCAAATGATATGCTGATGAAACACCGCCTAGAGCTGCCAACATAGAACCACCGGGACCGATCATTGGGTTGTTTGCAGCTCGATAAGACATGGCTCCCGCAAATGCCATTGAGGAAAGGAGCGCTGCCTGGTGTGCCAATTCGTGGTCTTCATTGTGTTGTATTTTGTATCCAGACGCTCCAAACACACTAGATATCAGTCCCCCTGCCATTGCACCTGCAGATGAACGTTTGGTGACCCAAGCAGACAGCGCCCCAACAGCTGTCACAAGGGCCATCAGGTAGGCCAAGTCGGGGCTGTCGCTTGGCTGTCGACGCTGGTGGTGGCTGCAAGAGCGTCCAAGGGTTGAAAAATTGAAAAGGAAAATAATAGGGCTTGCATTACCTCGTGTTTGGAACCGGGAGAAAACTCATTTATATGTATAGAAATCAGAGCGAGGGGCGTGAGGCGCCACTTTCTACTTGAGGAAGCTACATTTTTTAAGGGGGAAGCTGCTGGTCCTGGAAAGCAAATAAAGAGTGTATCAAGATGTTCCAACGCTTTTTATAACATAACTTTGATATTTTTGCTCTCGGCTCAAATGTTATGACTCAGGCATTAAATACAGTCCTTGCAAAGCCAGATTCTCCTGCTCAGCCTTCACGTAAGTTTGGGTGTCATTGCCTACAGGTTTAGCTCATCCTTCTGTGTACTATACATCTTGGACACTATCTCAGCTAATACATTTCTTTTTCAACGTTATGCAGGGTATTAAATTGTAGGAAATCTTTGTTTGCTTCCTCGCAACTTGTATTGATCGTCCTCGCATGAAATAGTAGTATGCTAGCACAAACCCGGAACAACGTTGAGCCTGCAATGGCTTCTAAAAGCGTTAAAATTTCTAGTACAGAAAATGATAGGGGCTCCAAGGAGAACAGAAGCAAGATAACACCTTTTGCTGAGCACAACAACTCCAGCCCCGTGTCACAGGAGTATGATGTACAGCTGGAAGAGGAGAGTGTTTCAACGGTCACACCAACGGCGATTCTCATCCCAAGAAAGTATCAATTAAAAGAAGGCTCTGAGCTCTATCCAGGCACTTTTATTGGTCGGTTGTTGGGTGCAGGAATGCAAGCAAAGGTGTATGATTTGGTGGATGCCGAAGGGGCTCCAACAGGACAGGTTGTCAAGATTGCGCATGATGATGCCAAGCATGCTGTCATAAATGCAGTGTGGATTTCATTAGAAAGAGAGTGGGAGATCGGAGTGCAGTTACGGGCTGCTTTGCAAGAACCTGATGGCAGCTTGCCCGGCTACATGGCAGTTCTTGACTGCTTGATCAAAACCACATCCAAAGCTGGCAAAAATAAAAATCGAAAAGCAAGGTTTGGTGGTATGATTTTAGAGCGCCTTAATGGCTGGGAGGTGTATAAGCGAATAGATACCCCTACTTTCCATAATATTCACTATGTTCGGGAGATGTTGTATCAAGTCTTTAGTGCTTTGGATAAAGGGCAGCGCCAGCTGGGATTCTCACATGCTGATCTAGGCTTTCGTAACATCATGGAGCACTATCCCAGCACTTGGGAAAGCCTTGAAAGAGCTGAAGCTGTGAAGAATAAAGAAAGCATGAATGTTGGCAGTTCCCATGAATTGGAGCACACAGGGTCGTCCAACGCATATGAAATGGCGCCTGGTGCAACACTTTCTCAGGAGCATCCCCCATCGGTCGAAGTATCAAAGACGAGTGTCACAGAAGGAAGGAATAATGTCTGTACTGTCAGACCACGGACAGGTTGCCAGCCAATAGCTCCTAGAGTGGGCTGGTCAGTCACTGAGGATGGCAGTCGATTGCCTTTGGGACCCCATTTGGAGTTTAAGATCATTGATTATGGCGTTGCAATGTTTGATGACTTGCTAGCACAGACAACCGGTGGTTTTGAAGCGGAAGAGACCAGCTATCGCTTGCGCGGACTTTTCACCAAGAACAATTTGCTTTTTGGTTCCCCTTCTCGCAAGGGGGTGGTGGAGATAGATACTGTGCAAGGCATGGGAGGCTTTAAGAAGGAAACATGGCGAATCAAGCTTCGCAATAGGTTCCAAAGAGTGAAACAAACTCCGTCACCTCCTAGCACTGAAAGAGAGAGCCCGACGACAGAGTTCTCGGGAGAATTGTCGTCGACTTTTTCATCTGAAGATCAAGTCCCCATTCGCCTTCAGAGTCTTCAGCCAATGGATGCTGAGACACGCAGAAAGCTGATGGATGAAATAGAGGAAGCGCGAAGGCTAGAAGAAGAAGGAGAAGGAGAAACTGAAGCCAATGACACAGAGTCTAACCTGAGACGAGTGACAACGCTAAGTCAAGCGCATGGCGCAGGCCTGGTTGAAAAAATGTACAGAAGCTTTTGGTCAAGGAAATCAGACGTCTTCCACCTCCTCCTGGGCTTGGCTATATCATTGGATAATCGAGTGTGGCCCAAAGAGGACGAAAAGGATGTCCTCCTGCTCATAAGCCTTGTACACCACGTGACGGGAATTAAAATGTCTGCACATTTTGCATATGAGAAGGATATCCGATGCAAGGCGCTGTTTGGACGGTATAACACAGATAAAGACTACGATATGAAAAAGATGTGCAAGGAGGCAAAGAGGAGACGGAAACTTCTGGGGCTCCGCAAGACTTGGAGAACTTTCTTTAGAAGGATGCATATCAGGCTCAAAGCACATTTCAGACCTTATAATTCTGGATTGACTGCAGGAGAAGCTCTGGTCTCACCTTTCTTTGGAAAGTACACTGGAAAAGCACCCATGGCAAGTTTACCAGTGTGCATAGAAACTGCATTCCCTAGGGTTGCTGGCATGTAATGGTCGATGGGGTGTAGGAAGTGATGTTATGAGTGTTTTACTAAATTGCTGTCCATGTTTATGTATCGTCAATGGTGAAGAGATAATCAGTATGTTTGTTCGCATTGTAATAGCAAAATCAAATACACTCTCATTAAACTCGTGAGCCTGAATAGGTGGTCTTCCAGATTCATAACTGACACAGCACTCTTGCAAGTAATGGCTAAGTCAATGTTGTTCATGGCCTCTGTTCTAGACATAATCTGTCCTGAAAACCCTCAGTCTCGCTGTACAATCGATGCATCAAGACCCTCTCAAACTAAAACAGGAGAAGATGTTGCTTTTCAGAAGTGCAATTATGAAAGAATCTCTTTGCAGTGGTACTTGCCTTGGTAGCTTCGCTTGTGTTTGACGTGTTATTACTCCGTCGCTCTTCAATTTCTCTCTTTCGTTAGGGGTCTTTAATTAAATTACGATGAATTTCTGTATACTTATCGTGCTCATACTCTTAGCTTGGGTTTCAGTTTTTGAGGCGAGGTCGTTGCGCGCCGAACGAGACATAGGCTGCAACCTTACGGCTGCGCAGTGGAATTTTGAGCTATGTATATCGCAGCAAGATATTCAGCCGTTGAGTGGGAACGCATTATCGATGCCCATCATGGCTGCAGTAAGTGTGGGGGCCGGTATTGGAGCCATGACAGCAGAAGCTTCTCCCGGCAGAATCGGACTTTCAACAGGAGGACAACAAGACATTGAAAACTTTAGAGAAAACTTCCAAGATGGGTATTTACCTCTTCCAACAGACGTGAGCTTCAATGGAATCATTAAGGACTACTATTTCAATATAAATGGGACTACATGTGAAGAGGATGAAGCTTTCTGCCCTACCTACTCAGTTGCATTGGCGCCCAATCCTCTCAACCCTGAGGGGGCTTCCTTAGACACTTTTGTATCTGTCGGTCTCGACTCTGGTTTATCAGCAAGCGAAGTAACACGTAAGCCACTCAACCTTGTTATTCTCCTTGACTACAGTGGCTCCATGGCATCGCCTTTTGATCAATACTATTATGACTTTGAAACTGGGGTGGAGAAGGAGCTTACAGAGGAAGATATGAGTAAAACAAAGATGGATGTGGCTAAAGGCGTCATGAATGGTATCCTGGATCTCCTCAATGAAGGGACAGATAAAGTAGCCATCACACTGTTCGAAACCAGTTCCTGCACTCCTAAAGCTTTAGGAGATGTCAAATGTGCTGATTTGGAGGCATTACAGCAATCAATTCTCGAAGACATCCAGCCTGCTGGGAGCACCAATATGGCACAGGGTTATGATGATGCAACCAAACAGTTGAAGGACTGCAAGCAGTGCATGGAGGCTGGTCTACAGAATGCAGAGAACCGCATCATATTGATCACAGATGCACAGCCTAATTCAGGGGATTGGACCGAGCAAGGTTTCTTGGCTCGCTTGAAAGCAAATGCAGCCGACAACATATTTACCACAGTGGTTGGTGTTGGCTTGGACTTCAACACAGAGCTCATCCAATCCATTACACAGGATGTCAAAGGTGCCAATTACTTCTCTGTACATAGTCCTGGTGATTTCCAGGAAAAGCTTGTAGAGGACTTTGAGTATGCGGTCAACCCGCTCCTGTTTGATATAAACCTTACCATAGACTCTGACAGTTTGACACGAGGATGGAAAATTGCATCTGTGTATGGAGCGCCTAATGCAGGGGAAGCTGTCAGCAGTGGCGGAGACGTCTTAACCATCAACACTCTGTTTCCGAGTCCAAAGACGGAGCAAGGCATCAAAGGAGGGGTGCTGCTTCTCAGAATGATTCCACCAGATGATGTGCACGCCTCTCCGCTCACACTGACCGTGACATATGAGGATCGCAATGGAACTCAGCATACCTCACAGCGTGCCGTGTCATTCCCAGCAGATATGTCGTCGGAGTTGTATGGATCTCCTGGGGTTGAGAAGGCAGTTCTTCTGGCGAGATACACAGATTTGATTCAGTCGTGGCTCCTGGATGAATGGGGAGCAGAATCTGATGGTGAGAGCAGTGAAGAACCCATCGTTATCCCATCTTACATATGCAACCAAGGTTTCCCCCAAACTGTCTGTCCTTCAACAGAAGACAATAGTACTGACTTGCAAGTAGAGGCATTTGATGGAGAGGGGGGATGCGTTTTGAGAGGAGAGTATGTCAATCCACAGTGCATTCTCCCCGTGCAGCCCATAATTGGGGGGCCCTTGCTGGGCAAATGGGAGCGTCGATCAGAGACATTGCGCACCAGTGAGAACACCAAGCAGGTTATCAGGACGTTTCTGCCTTGGTTTCTTTCAGAGATAGAAAAGGTGGGGGATGGTTCGCTGAAACAAGAAGCTGATACTCTGAATGCAATACTGAATGCATGAAAGTGTCTGTGTCTACTAATTACCACTGCAGCCAAGGTTTCTCATTTGATGTGTTCTTGTTTTTTGCTCCCTTGTTGAAAAATTGAGTAAATGGTTGGCTCTGTTTAGAAGATAAGAGGTTCTCCAAGCCAGATCCTCTCAAAGAAGCAAGATCAGGATCTCTTCTAATAGTCTCAATGTCTTCAAAGTTATTGTCAAGAAGGGCCTCCAAGCAAGTTAAAGCACTCTTTTTTTGTCCCAATAAAGCCCAAGCACATGCCATATTGTAAAGGCCAGCATTCTCCTCTGCTTCGCTCGGACAGGCATATTCTATTGGGGAGCCTGAAATCCGCATGAAGCCATTCCCAGGGAGTTCAAGAGACAGCTGAAACATATCTATGGCTTCTTTATATTTCTTCTCTTCCATAAGTTGAAGTCCAGCCTGCATGGCATCCCTGCATCGCTGAGGAGATGATGAAATGGTATCGCCAGATGGATGCTGAGATTTCCTCTTCTTGGGCGGTGATGGAGGTGCAACAGTACTCATATCCGCATTATCATCAAAAGCTCCTTCGACTAAGCGGACCTCTTTACGATCTCTTTCTAGTAGACTTGCCACTCCTATAGTGTCATTAAGGGCGTCCTCATCAAAAGCTTGGGTTAGCAGTTTTCTGCATTTGTCGACAGGAAGGTGTTTTCTAATTGCTAGTTTAGGAGGTACGCAAACGAACGCCCTTGCTGGAAGAAATGATGCATTCATAGCTGTCAATAATTTGTAATAAACCCAAAGTTGAGGATATAAAGTTGAATCATATCCAGATATATACAGTGTCATTTGGCCGCAGTTCAAAGTTCGCTTACAAGGAATTACTAAAGATTTTCCAACAGACAATTATATATGACATGTCTCTAAGAGCTCATTCATAGGGTTCTTGCCGCACAAGGTGGTGACCGGAGATGTTAAAAAGATTCATTCCCCAGCGACCTCCACACATTTTGGTGGCGTTGAGACTACATACGAGCCTCATTTTTACTACTAGAACGGATTCCAGATGTTTCCAGCGTATATGCAGTCAAATTGTTTCAGGAGCCCGTGACAGTCGCAGTGATCTCCAGACAAACGCCACTCCCTCCTCGCTGCCAGCTGTAGATGCCTGTGGCATTACCACTGTAATTGGGCAGGTCATGGCAGCTCAGGCAAACTTTGTGAGGGTTAGTATACACGCAATAGAGGGAGAGAATGGGACTTCGATAGATTCTCTACCTAAAAGAAGTCTACTGTGCATAGTGAGGGGGCTGCTGAAGAAAATGCAACGTCGAGTCCTTGTAGGAGATTTTGTAAGAATCAGCAGTATAGATTGGGCCGATGGACGAGGTGCAGTGGAGGATATCCTGCCTCGAGCGTCAGCACTGAAAGAACCTCCAGTAGCAAATGTCACGAAAGTTTTACTGGTATTTTCAGTTGGCATGCCACCTTTTCAGCCATCAAATGCCACACGATTCCTGGTTGGAGCGGAGGCAGCAGGTCTCCCTGTCTTGCTTGTCCTCAACAAAGCCGATCTAGCCTCTTCAGAAGAGGAATTAGTTGCTTTCATTAGAGAAATAGAGGACTGGGGATATCGAGCCCTGCCTGTCAGCGTAGCGGACGGTCGAGGATTAGATGACCTGGCATCATCACTTGCTCATGAGGTGTCTGTCGTGGCGGGTCCATCAGGAGTCGGAAAGTCCAGCATCATTAATGCTCTACAGCTACGTTCTGCGGGACGAGATGGCTCTCTGATTGAAATGACAGCAACACCTTCCATGTACACACATGATGTCGATGACGCTCCTGAGCAGATGAGAACTTCAACTGCCACTCCTCCCTCTGTCGATATAGATTTACAAGTTGTAGGGTCGGTGTCCCAGCGAATGGGAAGGGGCAAGCATACGACCAGAAATGTAACTTTATTGGAGTTGAAGAGCGGAGGTCTTTTGGCAGATACTCCTGGTTTCAACCAACCTCAACTGACAGGCATCAGGGCAGAAGACTTGGCCTCGCTATTTCCAGAAGTTAGGAGAGCACTGCAGAATGCCAGCTGTTCATTCAAGAATTGCCAGCACCTGCAAGAGCCCGGGTGTGCAGTGAGAGAAGGATGGAAAAGACATTCATTGTATTCGGAATTGCATGAGGAATTGAGTCAAGCAGCAGATACAGATATAGCTAGGTCTACTGCAAGGAAGAAGAGGGAGGGTACGGCAAGAGTGAAGTCTGGGGCTGGGGGATTAGAGAGAGTTGAGGCTAGGTTAGAAGCAAAGTCTTATAGAAGAGAATCAAGGCGGTCTGTGAAGCAGGAGTTGTCTGGCTTATCAAACGTAACAGATATAGATGATGACATTGATTGAAACATTCTCATTCAATTGCTCGTTCATTACGCATGGTTTTAAGATAATAAAATATCAAAGTGAACATCTTCCCATGTCATTCAATCGTCATCGACAAACTCACGTCTGTCAGTCCAGCGAGGTGGTCTGATTGAGGCAATCTCTTCTTCAGACATGTATTCCCCAGTTTCTTCTTTCACTGCTCTATTGAGGGCTCTCAGCTCCTCTAATCTCTCTTCATCTCTATCATCCCGCAAGCTGTAGAAAATTGGAGCGCCGATGCCGAGTGTGAGGCCGAGAACTGCTCCCAATACGCCGACCTGAGTATCTGGGTCGGAGAAGTCGATGTCTAATGCAGCAATAGTCAAATGGGAGAGAAGAGAGGCAGTTTGCACACTACGCAATTGAGTTCTGGTTGAAGCGAACTGGACAGGTGCAACCAATCGCCTGGTGACTGAAGGTGCAATGCGCGTTGCTGGAAGCATTAAAAGGGTCATTTTGTAGCAATCAAAGATAAATTACATTAATAGGCAGGCTAATTTGATGTGTAATGAAGTTCGCCTGAATCTATGGCATATGCTGTGTACCAAATCTAAGCCTCATACACCCGAAAAGGGGTGCATACTGGAGCTACCTGATTCATATCCGGATTCGAAGTCAAGGCTGCCCATCAACGCCCCTTACTCTTTTAATTTAATAACAGATTTAATTAGAGTGTATTAGGGATGTTGGGTACCGTGCAAGCAAGGGCATTGCCCACCACATGCCGCCAGCTTGTTGCTGGGTCCACTGGCAAAGTTTCAAGAGGAATGGGCTTGAACAGAAGCCGTGGGACGACAATCAAAACCTCTGTCATTGCAGCACCAATCGGCGAAGTCATCTGCGAGCCTTCCAGTCAGCCAGCTTACGAGGTGAGGAATTCGTGGCTCGACACAAATCGAGCAAACTTTTACTTTTTAACAGCGATTTAGGCTGGGGAGCAATGTAGGGACGCAATGTACCAACTTGAATCGTGGAATCTGGATATCTGTTTGAACCACTTGAATTGACTTATCTCTTGCAATGCAGGGAGGCAGACGTCTCGCCAACCCACCCCCTTTCACTCTGCAAGATCTCCGCAATGCTATTCCAGCCAAGTGCTTCGAGCGCAGTGCTCTCAAGTCCTTTTCATACTTAGCTTTGGACCTTGGAGTCGTTGCCGCTATGGCTTGGGGCGCCATCACACTGAACAACCCTCTGGTCTGGCCACTCTACTGGGTGGCTCAGGGCACAATGTTCTGGGCACTCTTTGTCGTCGGTCACGATTGTGGTCACCAGAGTTTCTCAGCAAACAAAGCTCTGAATGACTTTGTCGGCAACATTGTCCACAGTTCCATCATGGTGCCATACCACGGTTGGAGGATCTCTCACCGCACCCACCATGCCAATCATGGCCACGTTGAGAATGATGAGTCTTGGCACCCGGTCACTGAGTCTCTTTACAAAGGTATGGATTATGTGGGCAAATTGGGTCGTCTTCTATTTCCACTCCCCCTCTTTGCATATCCTTTCTATCTCTGGAAGCGCTCCCCAGGAAAGGATGGCTCTCATTACGACCCCAACTGTGACCTCTTCACAGAGTCTGAGGCCAAACTCATCAAAACTTCCAACGCTTTCCAGCTCGGCTGGCTTGGCGTCCTTGCTGGTGCTTGCTATGCCCTGGGCCCCATGACCTTCTTCAGCTCGTATGTAGTGCCATACTGGATGTTTGTAGTATGGCTCGATGTGGTGACTTACCTCCACCACCACGGACCCTCAGACCCAGAGGAGGAGGTGCCATGGTATAGGGGAGAAGAATGGAACTACATGAGGGGTGGTCTGTCAACTATCGACCGGGACTATGGCATCTTCAATAAGATCCACCACGACATCGGCACCCATGTTGTGCATCATCTCTTCCCCCAAATACCACATTACAACCTCACAGAAGCAACTGAGTCAGTGAAGCCAGTGATGGGAGAGTTCTATAGAGAGCCAGAACCAAGCCCTGGTCTCCTGCCAACCCATTTGATCGAACCCCTGATCCGTTCCTTCAACAAGGATCACTATGTCTCTGACAAAGGCTCTATCGTGTTCTACGAAAAGGATCCAGAACTGAAGCTGTTTCTTAAATAAACTGCTAAATCTATGAAAAGATTCTTTCACATGAAATTACATCACATACCCCTACATTATTTGTTATAAAATAGTATAAGTAGTATATGGTGGGTTAGGTTTTGATTCCAACGGACGCTCGGCTTCGTTTTATTGAAATGTCTTGTTTTTCCTCCTTGTAATCTTAGCAACAATATTTCTTTAGAGCTTCCACCAGAGATTCTGGGCAGTACCTCATGCCATCACAGTCTTCTGAGGGATGAGCGGCCACCTCAATTATTTCTGTAATCCCCAGTTCGGCCAGATCCTCTCTCGACACAGACACCGGACCCTCTCTAGGAACTACAATCATCGAAATATATGCTGCAGGAGCATTGCTTAATTGTCTCCCCCGTGTGGCATATTTTCTATTCAGCGCATCTGTGATAGACCTCACCACATCAGCAGCAGACATCGGGCCTGGATGATACTGACACAGACTCATCTCTCTATCTATAGCACCGTTGAGGATGAGGATTTTAGGACAGTCATCACTTCTAGCAGCTATGGCCTCTCCCATGCCTTGCAAGACAAGGGATGGAGCAATGGAGGTATACAGAGACCCCATACCATAGACAATCGCATCAGAATGGGCAATCTGAGAGAGGACTCGAGGATTGGGCTGGGGCGAGACCTCATGTTCAGTTCTATCGCCCTCTGAGGAGAGATAAAATACTCTGCGAATTGGAGCCTGCAACGACTCTTCATGTTTTTTTAAGTACTCGCAAGGAGTGCTGACTGATCCCGGATGAGATATTTCGTTCTGCCCGCAGATGACAGTCCCATCTGCCAGCTCAGCTGCGAGCGTCAATCGCTCTTCTGTGCATATTGCTGGCAATACTAGGCTTCCTTCTGGAATACGTGCTACCCTACTAAATAGAAATATAGCTGCCTCTAGAGATCTAAAGAATGTTCGAGCCCCAGCAAAAAAGAAATTGCCTACCGACCCACCTGAAAAATCAAATCTCTCTGTTGAGTGCCGGAGAATATTGACATGAAAATGTACTAGGAAAGCTCTTATAGTATGCTTATAAGGCTCTGATACTCCCTCCCACAAGGGAGAGTCTCCTTCAACAATAGCGTACCATTCATACTTGGCATCCTCTGGGTTACTATGAGTTAACCTATGGGCCAGCAATGACCTCACTGCCTCTGCTTCACTATCACTGTCATCAGCAAGGCGGAGACATCTGCTCCGGATGTCGCCCACCGCTGGACCTCCTAATACCCTCACAATTTCTGCAGTTGAACCACCATCATCTGATACTGGGAGCACATGAGCACACTGTGTGGTCAAGGCCCTCAGACTCCCTGCCACACTGTTGAACGCTGTACCTCCGCTGAACACCACGAGGGATGGTTGGTTGACAATCTCTGAAGGCTCAGGTGCAGTCCTTGCTGCTTCTGCAAGCTGATGGTTAGCCATGGCCATGAATGGAGGGGATTCAGAGCTTCCCATTAGAGATTCTGATGATGCCCTGCCACCTGAGACAACGGAGGTCGATACCTGTGGCCTGAAGGTTGATGCAGTAGATCGACCGATATACCGAGCTTTCTGGAAATTATTCACTGCCGATCTAGAAATACTAGTCATTTTGAAGCCCTTCCAGGACAGTAATATGCAGTATGAGCCAGAATATAATTCAAACTCAATCTGCAACTGATCCGCTCCAAGTACTTTAAGCGCACTATGATGCGAAAATACCGACTCGAAGACGTTCCAATTTTTGAAACGTCATTTTATCTTGAAGAAGATGGCAAACCGTTGTTACAGAGACGGTGTATGTATGTGGAGACTCGGAAGGCAGGGCATCTTTTAATGAACACCATTCATCCCATTGCTGCAACATCCATTAGCCAGTGTACTCCCTGCATCTGGGCCTGAGGGAATGTCAATGGCTGGATTGAACTCAAAGAATCCAGCTGGCTTGAGGGTGAAGCCAACCATCTCAACAGGCATGACAGGGAAATCTTCGGGACGCGGAAAATGTGTGGTACCAAAGGTATAAAAAATCACAGGGTCAGAAAGTGCACGATCACCAGCAGTCCAAGCAGCCAGACCCTGTCCACCAGTACTTTGAGTTGGATACTCTCCTGCAGGGAACCGCTGAGTGTCTGAATGTGGCGTCACCCACACATTCTTTGTGGCAAACATTCCTCGCCTCACGATGGCGCTCGTGGGTTTTGAAAGTAATAGAGGCGCCTGCTGTGGAACCAATTTCCAAGCGACAGGCGCTTTCGTAGAAGGATGAATGGAGTTTGGGTTTTTAATCTTCCAAAATCGCCCCACGGAGGCGTCACACACCCTCTGCGCCTCCAGCTCTGTCATCAACGGTGTTTCCTTCAACAGGAATGCGTTGCCATACGGGTTATCAGGTCCTTCAGGGACAGGATCAGCTTCACACTCAGTGACCACCAGGTCTTTCCCCCCCCGATCATCATCAACAGCCATGTCAATGTATGCACTGAACATATGTTGATGGCTTTGGGCGTTGACTGAAGGAGCAACAAGTACGCCATGCGTGGGCTCAGCTTCATTTGGAGACAGCAAATTGGTGCTCAACTCTCCAGTCAACTGGATGTCAAAGGTAATTGTGCCATCCTGGTAGAATGAAATTCGGAAATTATATTCATAGTTGACGACAGTGGCGGTAAACGACAAGACCAGCTTGCGACTGCGCCTCACTTCATTGTGTCCGGTACGATAGTCGACATGTTTCCACAGTATGCCACTGTCCTCTTCATGCATACATACAGCCTTGGGCACAGGGACTGCCTCCCCTTTGCTGTTCACCAAGGTACCGTCGAAGTAATGAATTGTGCCCAGGCAATCACAGCCAAGATCCAGTGAGAGTGTGCAGTTCCCCAACCCATAGTCACCCACATCGAAAGCACACTTCCTGGTGTAGGGCGGCCTTGGATCCGCATATGGTACTGCCATCTCTACTAAAGACATTCGATTGAGTATAGGTCTCAGTCTCCCGCCATCATTATATTTCACATCATGGATGACCAGCCCTTCTCTAGGGTTGAAGGAGTGACGAATGTACCACTTCTGCCACTTGATGAGGTTCCCTTCCAAACTCCAAGAAGGCCCTTCAGGTTGGATGACTGAAAGCGGCTTGATGTCTTCACGCAGAGGACGCTCCTTACCCACCAAGTTACGATGGTAGTTAATGTTCATTTTGGGAATGATGGGGGCCGCTTTGTTTGCATCGGTGAATGGATCATCAATTCTCAAAACCTTTTCTTCGAGGAGATCAACAATGGGTACCAGATCAATGGGGTGCGAATATTGGTTATCATCCATACTGCCACTACGCAGGTACAAGAACGTTTGGATGAGTCTACAATGAGCCATCTCTGGAGGAGGATCATGGACAGACCAGGGATCACACGCCACATACTCCAAATCCTTGATACCATATCTATCATTGAGGAGACTGATTACTGTTGCATCCTTCTTCACGATCTCTTCTGCTAAAAAGCAATCATCTGGTGAGAATGGAAGCTGACCGCCCTCCAAATTTTCAAGTTCCCAACTGATGATGGTGGCTTGAAGGGTGGCGCCATCCAACTGAACTATGACTTTGTAGACGTCTGGAGAGGGCGGTGTCTGGAGAAGGCACACAGCTTGCCTGGGAGGACAGGGGCTGTTGCCTTTCTCATATTCGAGTAGAGATTTTTTAGTAGGTTCCATTAAAGTCAATGTATTAAACCTGAGCCCAGCACATTCGGATTTTGCTCTACCTTTTACCACAGCAGAAACAGCCTCTATCTCAGCAGCGGAGAGTGGGTCAAGTGGATGAAAGTAGTCTGCAGAGAGGTACAGAAAAATAACGAGATGAGACATATGCCCTGTGACTCAATGATATAAATAAATGCACAGAAATGACGCGCCTTGAACCATTTTTATCGCAAGAGCGCCTAGGGTTGTGTCAGATGTTGAGGAAAGATCGTGCACAGAGAGGGTTCGTGGTGCTGCAGTCCGCAAAACTGTTCGTTTTGATCAAAGTACAATTTTTGGTATCACTGTAATGGCGTGACCCAAAATAAGCATGCCTTTTATTGCTCTGTGTCCACTTGCAGTGGTCCCATTTGGGGAAGGGTCCAGTGGTAGGTACAGACCTTTGTTCAAGAGAGATCCTTTGCACAGACCCTGGCTAAAAAGAGAAACTGATGAGGTAACATATCGACAGAGTTATAGAACTCCTTTTCCTGACTGCACTAGAGCATCGGTAGTAAGTTGATGTGGTTGCAGCTTTTGTAGCTCTGATTTGTATGCATAGAAGCCTGTGGGTACCAACCAAGCACCTGACACATTGAGCATACGTGACGAGATGATTAGCAGAGCATCCAACTTTCATTAGCGAGTGAAATAAAATACTTAGATGTCCACTCAAGTCATATAGTAAGTAAGAGCGATAGTTAAGAGTTGGAAGGTGTCCAAGGGGAGCGTTGATCACTATTCTTTGCTAAAGCGATGGTTTCGAAAAGTAAGGAAGATGCTCCACAGGAGACTGTCGATGAGCTTAAAAGACGGTTGAGTCGTATGGAAGACATGGTAAGTTGACGCGTCATATGCGACGTAAGCTTTAGAAGTTACACCACTCATTGCTTTCTCTTTGTTGTAGTTGTCGGACGTAGTCATCATGGCCGGAACACTGAGCAAATACATCCCAAGAAATGAACCTCTGCTCATTGGTAGATCCTGGGATCTTCGCTACTTTATAGTCAAGAGGGCTTCCCATCCTGGAGAGATTGGCCAGCTGCTTTATTGGAAGTCTGACAAGGATGTCGGAAGCTTTCCCAGGGGGAAAATCCAGCTGTCCGATACATATCTTGTTCCTGAAGGAGAAACATACGTTGGCCCCAGCATTTGGAGGCCTATCTTTTCTAATTACTTTTGGAGATTCAAGATATTAGATTCTCTAGGCAGTGTTGTCATCCGTTTGTCGACCGATAGCCAAGCGGATTACCAAAAATGGATTGCTGCTCTTCAGCAAGCCGGGTGCAAATTGGGCAGCCCAGATGCAGGGGATATGTCACCCTCGGCAAGCTCTGCCATGGATTCTGAGAATGAATTCGGATCTGCACAGAATCTCAGAGGTATCAGTCCTGAGGTAGAAGATACTGCAGTGAGCGGTGCACTGAAAGCTCAAGTGCCGCCTGTGGTTGGCAGTGCTGGGTATACATCGGATACATCAGAGGTTGCTTTGAGGAGAACCATAACACGAAGAGCACGCAATGTAGATAATGATAAATGGAGAAGGAGGACAGGCCCCCCTGTCCACACTCAAAATATGGATAGCGTTCTATCTTGGAGACGGCTTAAACACGAATCGCATAGAGGCTTTGGCATCCTACTCATCATATGGTTGTTTGCTGCCAACTTCAGGCTGGTCATCGAGAACATATTGAAGTATGGCATACGATTTGACCCAATCGGATTTCTAAACATGCTGCTGGTCCCAAAAACATACGGGCAGGGTCCAACGTCGCTGTACTGCTGGCCTGCCATGGCATTGTCAGCATTTCTATCCTTGTTTATAGAGAAGCTTGCAGCGACTGTGCATGTCAATGAACGAAAATTATCCCAAGGTATAAGCAAGAAGACAGATGAAAAAGGGCCGGCAGCTGCCACCGGTGGATATAAGACCATTGAAGTCATCGTTTTTCTGCTGCACCTGGCCAACTTGATATTTTTGCTCAGCTCTGTATCTTATGTAGTGACTCGACCGGATGCAGATCCCCTGCCATCATTTGTTGTCACTTTGTGTATGATAACCCTGGGCATGAAGTTAGTGTCATACCAGCATATTAACTGGGCGCTCAGACAGGCACACAGGCGGGGTGAAGTTGTCCCTGGGGAGAGAGGCTCTGGCACCATGATCCCGGGTTGGAGAGAGAGGGAGCTACCAAAATATCCTGAGAATGTCAGTTTCAAAAGTTTGGCATACTTTCTTGTGGCCCCTACTCTGTGTTATCAACTCGCATATCCGTGGGAGCCTCTCCTTAGATTGAGGCGGATACTTAAACGATTTGTTTCCCTTGTGTGCTTGTCGTCCCTCATGCTCTTCATAACAGAACAATACATCGAACCAACAATCGACAATTCCATCAGACCTCTTCAAGAAATGGACTGGCTACGCATGACCGAGCGTATACTGAAGCTTGCAATACCAACCCTGTTGTATTGGCTGATTATGTTTTACACCATGTTCCATGTCTGGCTCAATCTGCTGGCAGAACTGACCCATTTTGCAGATAGAGAGTTCTATAGGCAGTGGTGGAATGCCACCACATTGGGCGACTATTGGCGTCTGTGGAATATGCCAGTTCATAGGTGGATGGTAAGGCATGTCTATGTGCCCTGTCTAGCCGCAGGCATGCCTAAACTTTTCGCAGGTGTCATGGTTTTTTTTGTTAGTGCAGTGCTCCATGAATTGGCAGTTGGACTCCCATTGAGAATGCTAAGGGCATGGAGTTTTGCAGCCATCATGGCGCAAGTGCCACTCATACATTGGACTGAGTATATCAAGAGCAAAACAAAGAATAATGATATTGGTAACGCTATTTTCTGGCTCACGTTTTGCTTCCTCGGCCAACCTCTCGCTTTGATTTTGTACTTTCACGATTTTAGAAAACAGTTGTATGCATAATGATAATTAAATAAAGACTGTAATAGCATTCTGTTCTTGTGATCAGCGAAGCGCGCGATACACACAGCAAAAGCTAGCTATGGTAGGCCCAGCCATTCTCTCCACGCTTGGACTGGCTCAGTCTCCTCCCCTTTGCGCAAGTTCAATTCAAGTTGGAGAAATGTCAGGACAAATCTATGAAGCTGCTTCATATGAAATACTCTAATATAAAGCGTGCAAGTACTCCATTCTTTCTCGTACAGGACCTATGAGACGTTGGAGATGAGAATCCAGAATGCTGCTAAGAAAAGGGAGAGAGCAGCACAGTATGCAATACCTTACCTCTAATGCTGAAACATCTGTTTGGGTGCTCTGATCTGTCCACACACCATCCAAGACTGTCTCATTGCAATGACAACCTGATGTGCAGATCACTCTCGCTTTGCCAAAGTTATGAGTGCCGCGTAAGTAGCCAATGTTGATGACGGCTTTGTTTGAATTTCTCTCTAGCAAATGCGCATCACAGAAAGGCACATCAATCTCCATCCAAGCACCTGGTGCCGCTGCAGTCCATGTCCACTTCTGCAATGAGTGCATATGCGATGTGGTATTGAATCTGTTCGACTGAAAAATTCATTGGAAGTATGCATGCCCTGTTACTGCTTACCTGATCACTTTCATTGAGTTCCTGAGGCATCAAGGGAGCATACTCAAAGCCTTCCTGTTTGATGTTGAGATCAGAGAGGTGCTCCGAGGGCTTGTCAACCTGCAACACATAATGCGTAGATGAAAAAATGGTTCTTTATATCAGTGCTGACGCACTGATTGACACCCACAGAATAAGGTGGAGAATCACCACCTGCACACTCACATCGAATAGGTAAGGATTCAAGAGGCAAGGACAGCTATTGTAATCGCTTTGGGCATCTATCATCACTGGTGGTAGGCCTCTGAGACCAACTGTGCATACTTTTGGTGACGCCCTTCTGTGCTCTTCAACTGTGTGAATCAACAGATCAGCCATAGCACGGTGGCCATTTTCATTCAAGTGGATTTTGTCAGCATAAAAGTATGGTTTCCATTGGTCTCCATATGCCTCTGAGCCCCTCTTGTCCTCCCCCTCAACAGGACTGATCATGTCTCGTAGTCTGTCAGCCCTGAACCCTTCCATACCTGCAGCCATCAGTGGGTACACGGCAGTCTTGAGCGACAAGACTGGTATATCATAATACTTTGCTAGTAATGACAGTGACTCCTCAGATGATTCACCACCTCTGTCCCCATAATAAGAACCAACATATGGTGTTGCACCCTTGTAGCCATTCCACCAACTATATGAATGTAACATGACAATTGCTGGGTTACCAGGAAGTTGAAGGAGGCCCCTCAATAGAGATTCAAAATGTTTTCGATTCCGTGCCTCCATCCCTTCAGACTGCACAGGGCCATCGTTTATTGTGAACTCAACCAAAATCAGATCTATATTCTGCAGTATAAGATGGAACCCATTGTTTGATTAAATTAAATTGGGAAGGGTGATGAGATCACGGCGTACCCCATGAGGAACAAAACTTTCTGTACATAATGCAAAGACACTGCTGGTCATTCCACCACGGCCAGAGTTCAAAAACGTGTGATTTCCAATTAGAGATGGGAAGCATGTGTTTATCCAAGTGAAGAAAAGGTGAGGAAAGGCATCCCTTGATGGATTGTGAAGTTGGTGTCCTGCAGTTATACTCCCGCCCAAAGCAACAGCGACTACCGCTTGCCTGTCGTTAAGCTTTTCAATGAACTTATGCATCCTGCAACCATTTCCTTTGTATATCATCCCACGCTCTAAGGCGCCAACGGGTAGCATAGCATTCCAGGCCGTTTGACAGAACTTTGATGGTGCCTTGTGTCGGTTGAGGGGCGCATTGACTTGGTAACTCCAGGATTCCATTATTGGTTTAGTTCGGGGCGTTGCATCCCTTTTCAATGCTATCAGGAGTCCATATGACGCAGTAAAAGCTATCAATACAATCAACAAAGGCCAATAACAACGTGAATGCATCCTGTATCCGAGCTGAAAAAGTCATACAAATTGATGGATCGATTGCATGTTACAATTCTGCAACTTCAATAATAAGAAAGAAAAATTGAAAAAATGGTTTCATTTTCCGGTAGTGACCCCGTTTTGGCTCCCGTTGTTTTGCCTGCTCGCACTTCGAATCTAGTACTACTGCCTCGACACAAGGCATTTTCCTCGACACTACTCTCTCCATTTGCACAGTTTATAAACTGAAAGGATCATTACAGGCTCACTGGATGCAGTATTCACAAGGGACTACTCTAGAATATCAAAATCAATATCAACAGTTGAACTTGTGGTTAGCCCTTTCACAGCTTTGTCAGCATCACTACGCGCCTTGGCTGCTGCCTCTGCACCTCTGGCTTGTGCCTGTTCAGCTAGCACATCAGCCTTAGCTCCTATGTATTCAGAGAAAGTCATCTCTCGATTCTCTAACTTTTTATTCCACTCTTCCTCTTCTGCATTATTGAGCAGGGCAGTGTCATCATCAGGGCTCTCCACCAAATAACCCTTGATCTCTTTGATAAATGAGTTTATCTCTGATACCAGCCACTGCTGCTCTAAAGGATCTAAACCCTCCCCAAATACATTATTCGTCACCCCTTCTTTTAACACAAGTTGTGTTTGAGGCACATTATTGACATAGGCAGTCACCTGTAGGTTTGCATTGACTAGATCTCTGGAACGGCCACTCTTTTCCCTAGCAGCTCCATTGTCCCAGTCAGCTGATTTACTGCTGCCATTAAGTAATGCCAACTTAGTCTCCAGCTTCCAATTGCTTCTAGTAATAATAAGTCGTTCTCTAATAAGAGATCTCCCTATTGCTTGCTTGGCTATTGTTGCTCCCGCAAACCAAAAGGGCAGAGAGAATAGTGCAAAGAAGATACCACCGCCGGCAAGTGCACCGACAGTCCAGAAGGCGACAAAAGCATTCCAAGCTATTGCGAATACTCCAGTATAGGGATCTACACCGCCTATTCCGCTAGGAGGAATGTCTATCTCTAGTCTACCAGATGTTTTCTTCACTTTAATTTTTGAGCCTGCCGGCTTGCTAGTGACTTTTACGGGCGGGTCGCCACCCTTCTGGCGAGGAGGATTGGATGGAAACGCTACAGAGCCACCAACTTGCCTTCTAGATGGAGCCTTTCTTTCTTTAATGTCTGAACCCTCAATCACAGAAAGAGCTTCAGAAGCTGTCAACCTATCTTCAGCAACTGGCTCTAACAGCCCCTCTAATAGTCTCCGCATTTTACTACTTAGTTCAGCACTCGAAAAATCAATTCGCATTCTGTCAACTGGGAAGGCTGATGGTGGCCTGCCAGTCAAGAGAAACAGCATGGTTGCACCAACACTGTACACATCTGAAGCAGGCTGTGCTGCACCACGAAATGACTCGGGGGACATATAGCCATAGGTGCCAACAATAGTACTACCAAACCGATCTCCCATGGCGGAGGCGGCGGCCTGAACACCCCCAAAATCTACTAGAAACACCCTGCCTCGCTCTCTGGCTGTCGAATTGAAGAACTCTGGTGAAAGCACAATGTTCTCAGGCTTAATATCCCTATGAGTCACAGCCGGTCGTCTGCCGCCAAGATACTGAATTGTTTTGAGTAATTGGGAGGCAATGCTGAAAGCTATCGCTTCGTCACAACCCCATGATGATTGTATTGCGTCCGCAAGTGTGATCCCCTTCACTAACTCTTGTACTAAATAAAATGACTGGTCATCGTCTCTTTCTTCCTCAAAATACTCCAAGTATCGGGGAATACCTGGATGGTCAAGATTATTCAATATTTGTGCTTCCCGTTCAAAAAGCTCCAACTGTTTCCAGTCCTTCAGGCCTTTCAAGGAAAGAGCTTTTATGGCAACTTCTTCAGCTGGGTTTTCTTTATCAGGATTCTTGTTCAAACAGCGATACGTAACTCCATTAGAACCTCTTCCAAGGATGTCAATGACTTCATATCTACCACCACCAAGGACGTCGCCCTGTCGCAAGTCTGAACGACCTGGCAATGGCCGATTGGCTTCTGCTGCAATCCTAAAGGTTTC
>JAAMXV010000425.1:0-11942 GCA_019693495.1 Axilococcus clingmanii
AAGAAGGAATGGGTGGCTGGAAGGATGCTTGCTTGGGAGGCTGCACCTTTTCTATCAGCTTACTAGCCTCCTTCATTTGAGCTGAAGAAGGAATGGGAATTGGCGGACGGGAGGCAGTCATATGTGGCTTCATCAGGTTGTCAACCTCAACGTTCTTTCCTTCACTCACCAGCGGCTTCACCAGGTCTACTTCTCCCACACCAGTAGGGCTGAGAAGCTTCTTTATATCAAGAAGCATCCCTTCATCCCTCATCTTCTTAGCACTCTCAGAAGGCTCGCCAACATTATGTATTCTCAAGGCATACTGACAAGAGGGCATGATCTTGTCTATAAGCTCCTTGCCAAGAGAATCCTCCCCCGCAGACAATGGTTCAACATGTCTTTGCAATCCCATTCCAACGTTAGTAGTGTCCAAAGATGGCGATGCTCGAAGGTCTTTCCAGTTTTTTCGGCCACTGGAGGTGGAGAGTATGTTGATAGGGCTCTCAAAAGCACTGGCAGAATCTGACTGCTTGGGACTGAAAGGTAGGTCCTCTCCTTCATCATCAATCAGATACAATGCTTCTCGTTCAGACCTGGATCTTTCAATGGGTATGACTCCTGTGGACAGTGCTATTTCTCGTAATCTTTCCATTTTTGAAATGAGTGCTCGGACCACCACGCCTTGTGCATTGACTGCGTCATAGAATGCCTGAGGAGCTGTAGGACTTCCTTCCTTAGATGTAGCAACATTGCGGTATTGTGCATCTAATGCCTCCAAACTTGAGTTTATTTCCTCTGCTTTTGTTTTAAGAAGTGACAGCTGAGAGTAGAGGGCATCTCTTATAGTACACAATGCCGCATCCAAGGGCTGCTGGGAAAAGAGTTGCTCTCTTGCTTTTGCAGTGCTGGCAATGGAGCCGGACCTAAACAGTGGCATAGCATCACATCTTCTCACCGCACCCTTAACTCGGTCGGTCAACATGTTCATTTGGTCCCTCAGCTCACTCACATCATGCACTCTTTCCAATTCAACCATTGCCGATATGACGTGCTCATGTTGAGATGCCCTGCACTTTCCATGCAAGGACTCAACCAGGGCATCGTAGAGCTCTGCTTCAAGCTTCCTGGTGGCCAACAAAGAACTTAGAAATTCGGTTTCCATGTGTGCTGCTTCTTTAGCACCTTTGTTCAGAAAAGCAATAGGTGCATCCACTTGTGTTTTATGCTTCATTCCAGGGCCCAGCACACCTTGAGACTTCATCAAGAAGGCTGAAGATTCAGGTGTTTCGGTGAGTCTGACTGGTGGTGTCAGTCGCAACTGCTGGGCTGAGACTGATTCGAATGATTTGTCTTGTACATTGATCAACTGCTTTTGAGCTTGTGGTGATATTCCTTCCTTTGCAACCGTTTTATCCTCTTCCTTAAGACGCTCATCGTCACTTTCGCTATCCAAAGGGAGTGCAGCAGCTATCGCTTGCTCAGTGTTGGGCACAGCCTTAACAATACTGCCTTGGAATGTCAAGTTGCCCACAGTATACACTCTCAACACGCTGTCTGATGTGAGAACCAACAAAATCGGCTGGGGAGGCAGATCTGGCTCATTTGGATCAGTTGGGTGTGATACTTCCATACCTACACTTGTCAGATCTACTCCGATTCCTACAACAAAATTCTCCTCATCATGTAATGCATTTGGAATCCTAATAGCCAGTCTATCGTCCGTTACATCTACTGCTGCACATCCTCCATCCAATTCTTCTTCCATCAAGGCAGCCACCTTGACATGGTCATCTGCAGCTTGCCTATGCGCATATACAGACACATTCCACTCTGGTATGAACACATTGTTGAGTAAGGGCCCTACCCGTTCTTCAGATGCATCTGATACAATATTTGATGGGAACAACTCCACTACTTTAGCTGATTCAGGAGCAGGTAGAGGTCCCCCACTCCAGCTCAATATTAAGTGGGGTGCTAAATCTAGAGCCGTGCCATTTTCCACCACTTGGCAGTTGACAAAAACTCTCTGCGGTGCATCCCAGCATAGCGTGTCGATAAGAAGAGAATCTTCTTCGCGCACATCATTGGAGCAAAGTTTTATACTCCGCTGAATAGAAAAAGCGGTATCCTTGGAAAGAAAATATAATGTATCCTGAGTGCCTACTGCAACATATGCCCCATCTGGGCTCCATGCTGCGCATTCCACCTTGCCAGGAACACTACATGGTATTTTATTCATACTGCCTTTTCCAATGTGGAGGGAACCACTGGCGAGAACAAACAAGATATCGTCTGTGTTGCAATCTGTCATTGCTACTTGGGAGATTTCATCCCCTTTAAAATGAATCTCTTCTGATGCCGCAACCCCTCCTTTTAACAAAGTCGATACACTGTGGATCGAGCAACGACTGCCAACGCTTACAAGCAGTGCCTTTTCATCTTGAGAAAGAGCCAGGGCAGCAAAAGGAGCAGGTAGAACTGCTTTACACACACCCGAAGGAGGTAATGGTGGCAGTGCCGCTTCCTTGTCCCATTTTTGAACAGCCTTCAAAATGTCTCGAGTGTATGCCACATACAATCCACAGGCGTCAGCGAAGCAGACAATCCCTGCCTGCTTAGCAACAACGAGGCTCCCTCCACGATTCGGAAATATTTCTTCAGAATCCGGACAAAATGTCACTTCACCCAAACGCTTGAAAAAAACTACGTCTTCAAGTGCTGCAGACTCGATCAATTTAGGATCCGACATCAGTCACTGCTAGTCAGAGAATTGACAGTGGGCATTAGGAAGCTCAAAATAATTATTACTGCCAATTATTTTGGCTGTGATACTCATCTACCTAGCGTCTTCATTTCAGCTCAGGAATGCATACAGTTTGTCAGAGCCAAAGCGCAGTCGGCACCGCTAAATTTGAAATTGATTTCTGGATAACAGGCGACCACTTGCATAGTATCATATTTATGCCTTATAATAAAATAAAAATCAGCCTCCCAATGTTCTGAATGGCTACGCTTCACATTTGGCAGCCCGGCTTCTTGCGAGAACAAATCTTTGAACCATATTACAGCAGTACAATGCTTGAGCTTGAAGGCTCTCAAATAGGACAATTATCTTTTATAAATGCTGCCTCAAGCACTTTGTAAGTTGATAGGGCTGACAGCGTTGAGATATGCGCAAATAATCTAGTCACTCTGCATAAAGAGATGATTGGATTGGGAGTTTCTTAAGGAGAGCGTGCAAAGGCTCCGTCATAAGGAAAGTGATGCGAAATGCTGTTTAAATGGCGTTGCGTTTCTTGAGAAAGTGGTACAGTTTGCTCTTCGAGGGAGTCCTCGAAAGGTTGTTGTAGCCTTGCGGCTGGCTGGTGCTCAGCAGTCGAAAGTGGTGCTCTTCCAGCGTCGCAGCTTTGTGGTGATTCGGAGCTGCGTTGGAGAATGCGGAGGTGGAATATGGAGGTGGGGTAACTGTCTGCAGGCATGTCCTTGGCCAATCCTTGGGAGAATGGAGACAGTGCTGTTTGACCTGGCTGGCGGGATCGGAGGACACTCCGACATACTGCGTTTGGGAAATGGAGAGTATACGGAATATAACACCTGGATCATGCCATCCCTGGACAGGCCCTTTTCTTAGGCGTGGCTATGGAGGTGTCCGGCTCATCTCGGTCGCGTTTGTCAAGGGAGACGTCGGACAGGCAGGAGCTGGTGTCGTCTGTGTCCTCGGACAGCTGCTCTGGAGGAAGACGGTTTGGCTTTTCTGGTTGGTTTGGGGTGGTCGTAGAGGCAGTATGCAGCTCTGCGATTATCATCCCTGTCCAGCATTTTGAGCTGATCCTCGAGGCTGGTATACAACTTGCTGGCGCTCTCATCGTTCATTTTGAGGATGTCGTCCTTTTGGATGCCCTGAGCAAAGGCTCCATGTTTGGAGACGAGCTGCGCTGCATGCCAGAGGGATATTTTGGCCTTATGGTTTGTGATGCGTTGCCACATGTGCTTAGCATCGTCGTAATCCTTGAGGGCCGGTGATTCTTTGGACGATGTCATTATGTGACATCATGCTTTGTGCTGACAATACCTCTGGCTGCAGCTTGCTGGATGCTCTCTTTTCTATCTTTGATACCTCGGGCATGGTATGCACTCCTGAGAAGAGGATTGGTTCATTTCCTAGAGATAACAATTGATTCTGGCAACTATTTATTACTACTGATATAACAAAGAAGAAAGAAGCATTTAGGCATACAACACATCATCCCATGGGTGGCGATAGAGCCCTTGCCCCAACCTCTTTTGATCTAGTGCATGTCCAATTAGTCCCACACTCCGTGCTAAAACAAACAATCCATTCAAGTATCCTCCACTCATGACAATTTCATTGATTTCATGAGATGTAAAGAGGGCAGTCGAGTTCAACAAGTCAAGGAAGAGGGCGCCAATGCACCCATCCACATTCAACACCAGATGAGCAGATTTCTGTAGAGTGTACTCTTCCACTGATACTGCATAATCAAGGTATTTGGTGGATGGGAAATGCTTTCTAGCGTACATTTGCAGCAACTCAACTCTCTTATCCCTGTTATGTTTGCTTTTTATTCGATGACCGATGCCAGGCACCCTGATGCCCTTTCCCTTCATGCTCTCAACATAGTCGTCTGGTTCCTGATCTGCATCACACGCAGCTCTAAAACACCTGGCAGCATCATCAATTGCTCCTCCAAACCTTGGTCCTATAGTCAATAAGCCCGCAACCAGACAAGAAATAATATCTTTGCCGGCCCTGCTTGTTACTATAGAATTGTGGGCTCCACTAACACAGGGGCCGTGATCAGCACATAGGACAAGGCACATCTCGATAAATCGTGTAGCATAGCTTGGCAAGCGCTTATTAAACCATAAGAGACCGATTGCATCAGCAAGTGTTGCACCACCTTCCATCAATTCTGTCATTTTGACTCCGGCATATGTTGGTTCGTCACCCCTATCGTCACATATGGTACTGACAATATGTGTGGGAGCCCTTACTTTTCCAGCTTTCGTAGCTGTCTGTAGGTCGATGGGAACAGTGGGTGGTGCGACATCGACTGCTGGCGTGATAAGACCCTTGTCCACCATGTCCACATAGACCGCATGTATAGTTGCTTCAAAGTCTTCAAATGAACTGGGAACTACCGCACCTGCAGCCTTCAATGCCTCGTTCTTGGCCTGAGCCGACTCCTCATCACCTCCACTCTTAGCACCAGCATGCCCAAACTGCACCTCTGATGTGAAGAGCTTGGCACACGTCCCAGACACCCATGCAACCACAGGTTTCGTGATTTTCTTCTCTTTCAGAGCAGAAACCAGGGAATACTCGTCTTTCCCCCCAATCTCTCCTAAGACAACAATCATCTTTATTCCGGGAATATGCTGATACCTGAGACAGTGATCAGACAGTGTCGAACCAGGAAATGCATCACCGCCAATCGCTATGCCCTCATACAATCCATCTGCTGCTCTGGCGATGACATTGTACATCTCATTTGACATTCCACCACTCTTTGAGACGAAGCCCACAGACCCTGGCCTATGAAGTTTACAAGCAATTATATTTTCAAGAGTACCCGCAGCATCAGCAATTTTGAATGCACCAGCTTGGATGCCGCCGACTGTGGCTGGTCCGATGATAATTTTATTGTTGGCGTTGGCGTACGCAATAAGGTCTCTGGTGTCCCTTTCAGGCACCCCTTCTGCAATTATTGCAATCACTCTTATAGTTGGTTGCTTCAATGCATTCATAGAAGAAGACGAAGCTGACCTATACGAGGAGAAATTAATGAAAACATCTGCTTTGGGATGGGCGATTGCTGCCTCTTCTGTGGTAGAATACGTTGGTACAGCGATCTCACACTTTCCGAAGAAAAGTTTCTGAAATGCGCCTGGCTGTGATCCTGGTTGTACAATAGCTGCTACAGAAGGTGTACAGCGTCCACATAGAAAATCAAAGTCCAGCATACGCTGAACAGGCAGCTGTTTCCTGGAGATCCAGAGTTTGACTTTGGCGGTCGGTTGGGAAGTGTGGGAGAAGTCAAGGTGGGAATCAGACACTTACCAGTTGTAGAAAATTGCTTGGGTGTCTTTGCTAAATATCTGCCCGGCTTGTCCGTAAGCACCCGGTCTCAGGTTAGCAAACTGCGCCATTACTTATGTTTCGAACTTTGGTCTTCCCACGTTGATTTCGGAGGAAAAGATTTTCTTTACCGGTCCTTTATGGGTGCATTTGCAGACGATCACTGCAAAAATATAATTTAAATCAAGAAAATTTCTCTGCCAATCAACGATTGATGACTCAATCACGGAGCACATATCAGGAAAGTCCCGTGCTTGCTGAGTTGGAGCCGGATGCACACAGGCCAAGCCACATCTGGCACAACTCCAGAACAAAATTCAAATGGTCGTTGTCATAATTTTAGACATCATTCACAGAGTACGCTGAGGTATTGAAAAATAATCCAAGGCGACAGCTCATATCACGAGCTGTCCTTGTGTGCACGTTTCCGAATGCAATAGAATTGTAGAATTAGCGTCGTCGACAATGATGAATTCAATTTCTGTGCCAAATAGATTATTTATATGGGTCCCCAGGATGCGTTGTTCACAATGTGACCCCACCTTCTGTTCCCTTGTGCGACGGGTGGTCCACGCACGCTCCGTCGACAGAAGGAATGATGACAGTCCTCTTCGAAATATGGAAGTTGCAGTGCCTCCAGATCAAAGACCAGTGAATGAACTCAGACAGTTAAAAGAGAGCCCTCTCTATTCATGGGCAACATTGGATTTAGCTTCTTATGCTCAGCGTCTTGCAATACTCTTCATCGGAGTGTCCTCTCTGTTGGCTGGACCAATTGCTGCACAAACATTTAATCCTTTAAAAGAACCTCTACCATTTGTTTTATCTGCTAGCACTGGTAGTTTTTTAGTTGTTGCTGTGGCTGGTTTGAGAATATATCTAGGCTGGAAGTATGTGGCGGACAGGCTCATGACAGCGGCACTTGAGTACGAAGAGACAGGGTGGTATGATGGCCAAATATTTGTGAAACCACCAGAAATTTTAGCAAGGGATAGATTACTTGGCACCTATGAAGTTCGCCCAGTCTTAAGTAGATTGAGGATCACATTGCAAGCTGCTGGATTAGCTTTGGTGGCAAGTGCAGCAGTCTTGACATATGTTGTCAGTTCAACTGATGTGGAGCGGAGTACTATGAGAACACCAACACAAGTAACAGCCAAAGGAGTTATCTATAGTAGTAAAGTGAGCGATCTTTCTCAACTGGCAGAGGATGATGAGTTGGCAAATGAAGAAGCGTTAGCTATGGGGTCTATCCCAGGATACTGCGGAGACAGGCAGTTAGAAGCTCTGACCAATGCTCAAAGAGTATGTGACAACTTTAGAAAATAGTTATGAAGACTGCTGCTTTTGATTTTATGTAAGAAGATTGTCAAAATGGATGAGGTTCGATACTGATTGGCTGCTTATGCAGATGCAAGCCAGGGAGTGAAAACACACACCACATACAGGTTTCTCTCTCTTAACATTTGTTCTAATAGTTGATTAGCAAAATGATGCGATACAACCTGAAATGTAGAAACTACTACCTTTCTGCCGTGCGAAAAAGGAGACGTATCGAGACAAATGTGACCGCAATGGTCAATGCTGCCGCCGAGCCACGGCAATCCACGATGTCAGAGACAGATGTCGTCGTAATCGGATCTGGTATCGGTGGCCTCTGCTGTGCTGCAATGCTTGGACGCTATGGATATTCTGTTGAAATCTGCGAGTCCCATTATTTGCCAGGAGGTGCCGCCCACGGTTTTTCTGTCGAGGACTTTGAGTTTGATGCCGGTCCTTCATTTTTTGCTGGCATACATTCAGACCAATCTCCCTCTTCCAATCCCCTGAAACAAGTGCTTGATGCAATAGAGGAAAGTGTAGAATGTGTCACATATAACAAATGGACAGTGTATGATCCGGATGGTAATGTTTTCCCATGTGTGTGTAGTCAGCAACAGTACGCTGATATGATAGCAGAAAGAGGGGGATCTGAAGCACTGGCTCAATGGAGGGCTTTAGAAAAATTAATGGCCCCTTTGCAAAAAGGTGCTGCCTTGTTTCCTGCTGCTGCCCTGCGAGGGGATCTCGGTGTGGTGCTGACTGGGGCCAGAATGGGTCCAGGGCTGCTGAGCACTGCTTTTATGGCTTCCACACTCACTGCACCTTTTTCTCAATTGCTAGACAAGGCAGGGGTTACCAATGCATGGCTACGAAAGTTTATGGATTTGGAATGTTTTGTATTGTCTGGAATGCTTGCAAAAGACACAATTTGTGCTGAAATGGCATTTATGTTGATGGAAAGGAACTCTGGAAAATCAACCATTGACTACCCATATGGGGGCAGTAAAGCTATAGTTGATGCCCTCCTACGAGGAATTAGAAAGTACGGTGGTAAGCTTCGTTTAAAAACAGCAGTCAAGCAGATTCTTATTGAGAATGCAAGGGCATCAGGTGTGATTACAACTGGTGGTAAAATCATAAAAGCTAGAAAGGCAGTGGTTACAAATGCTTCTGTGTGGGATACAGCGGCCCTGCTGGAAGGTGGAGGAAAGATCAAGCAGTTCCAAGAACAATCTCTTAGAACACCTCAAACTGGATCATTTATGCATCTACACTTAGGATTCAAGACTGAAGGTTTGGATCTGAGCAACACTGAGTGTCATCACTTATTTATTCATTCTTTTGAAGACTTGGAGGCTCCTCAGAATGTTTGCATTGCCTCAATCCCTTCTGTCTTTGATACATCCTTGGCGCCCCCAAATCATGCTGTGCTGCATGCGTACACAGCAGGCAACGAACCCTACGAGTTGTGGGAAGCGTTCAAACCGGGAAATCGGGATGACTACCTCAAATTTAAAGAAGAAAGGTCTGAAATCTTATGGCAGTCTGTTGAGAAAATAATCCCTGATATAAGGGACAGGACCACACTGAGATTGGTAGGGTCTCCTCTCACACATGCCCGGTTTTTGAGACGGCACAAAGGAACGTATGGGCCGGCTATATCCGCTCAAAATGGCTCATTCCCTGGGCCAGCAACAGATATAGGTGGATTGTATAGGTGCGGAGATTCAACTATGCCAGGGATAGGGGTTCCGGCAGCTGCAGCAAGTGGCCTTATCTGTGCAAACACCCTGGTCCCAGTATGGGAGCATTACAGGATGCTAGATTCCTTACATTTATAGTGTACAGAACTCTGTTGCATGTTTCTAGAAGGACGTTCTTTTCTCATTTTTAATTTATGACGAGAACAGGTGCCTCCCACATTCTGGGAGCCTGCAAATGTACACGATAGGAAAAGCACTACCCAGTGACAACACCATGGCGAGAGCAAATGCACCCCACCATAGATCTGCGCACTCATCACTAGGCAGGTCAAGTTTGTCACAAATTTCTTGAGCTATGGCAGTAAGGCCATAATTTATGAGGAAAGGGGCCAATAAACCCAAAACCGTAGGGCAGGCCAAGCACCACCACAGAGAAGGAGAATAGACATAGAGCAGAGCAGCATAGGCTGCCGCAGAAATTGAAGTAATTGCACCCTGCCATGTGCTTACTGGGAAGAAGACTTGTTTCTCTAGTTCATTCTGTACATTTCGTATAAAACAATCTACTGTGGGGAAGATGTGTGCGTGGGTTGAAAGTAAGTTCTCGTCCACCCATACTCTTCCACTAGAAGCGTCCCATATAGCACAAGGCCACACCCCTTTTGTGCAGAGGGAAAGCCTAGCGGTGGGAATTATGGTGAACACTGGCAAGTTCCTTCCAGTAATGTGCGTATGAGCGTTTGCCAAGGTGTTGAGGTTCTTCAAAGGTCGGATGTCGTGGCTTGTCAGGGTATTGTACACCTTGCCATCATTGGAAAATTCGTACTGGGATGCTCTTTGCACAAATGCTGCAACAATAGAGTCATTGTACCTCCAAATCTCATTAAACATATCATTCAGCGTCGAATTTCGGGGTGCCACAGTGATGAACTTGGTTCTGGAGAGCCCCATCAATGAGAGAGCTTCCTCTGTTGTTTGAAAAAGAAGGACAGCATGGACCGCCCTTAACGACCTCAGCAAAACAAGAAAGAGATATAAATTCCTCATAGTCTTTCAATATAGTTATATATAAAGGGTTTCTCGTGCCGACCTTAAAAATTCGAAGTGCATCTCACCGAGAGAAAAAAAGAGGGACCTTGGGAAGTGTCGGAGAAGGTGGCCCTGCCAGGATTCGTCCAATTTTGGTCATGTGGCCCCCCCCCCCCCTGGAAATGTAAAGCATTCCAGGACCTTCCAAAGATCATAAATTTTGTTGTTTTGTGAAAAGATCGGCTTTACGTTAAAGAAGGGAGTAATCTCCAAGCCATGGTTGGAAATATAATTGCTGCTGCATTGCCCGAGGTGCCTTTAAGCAAGGGAGTGATATCAGCTACCACTGGCATTCTTCCATTAGACTCTCTACCTTTACTCACAATGGCATGCTGCCTCCCAACACTGCATATATTCAACTCGACTCAGAAGTACGGCGATCTGAGTGTTTACGGATTTGGTACCATAGTTGCGGTTGCATATCACATAGCCCACATGCATCCTGGAGGTTTAGAAGATGCAGTTCTGCTCGGAATGAGTGGATCCTTATGGAGGACTCTGGACATTATCATATGCCAGTCTTTGCTGGCACGGACCGTGGGCCATGTCCTAGGCGCCCGCTCCTGTATAGTTAAGGCCCTGAGCAATGTAGCTTTTCCTACTATTTTAGTCAGCTGGTCTCTGCTTTCAAAGCAAATAGGGGCAGTCGTAACCCCCACCCTAGGGACATCGTCCATAGTTCTCCTTGCCATCATCATAGCAGCTGTAGTCACCAAGCTTGTGATTGAGCCTAAGACACTTCCTGACATCCCACCCAGAGTTTTTGTCCTGTCAGCTCTTGGATTCCTATGTTTTCCCATACCAGAAATTATGCCTCGTTTATACTGGTTCTTTCACAGTGCATGGCATACATGCATGGGAGTGGCATTTTGGGAATTGTTTTGCTGTCTGGAAGTAGGGCACAGAAAGAAACTGATATAAATTACATCCAATTATGTAAACGTTTTTAAAATTTCTTCATCTGCCATATTGAGAAGTTGAACTGGTTGAATGTCTCCAGTCAGCAACTGCCACCTAAGACTCGGTTGAAACATATCGCTTGCTGGGGAGAGATACTTCCAGATACGAAACAGCTCCCTATCATACACATTATTCACCGTCCTCTCGCTCCTTGACCAGATTGCCATTTCAAATTCTGTAGCTATAGAAATGGGAGTTTCTGGTGCAGCAAATGCATGAGATAAAATTCGAATGGCATCATCTCGATCACTATTGCCCGTCGACTTGAACAACTCAAACTCTGGAATTGTGCTCTTTGCTATTGGCACTGGTTGTTGTTGCATTCTTTTCTGTGGAGGCTTGTTCTGTACATTAGTTTGGGGAGCTGAGGACGCTTGTTTCTTGAGCTCAGACCATTTCTTCAAGGCATCATTGACAGATGGGGCGTCTTCCCCAGCCAATGACTTCAATGAACTAAATACTCGATGTGCCTTGTATGCTGCTTGAAAACACAAATCTCCAGTTCTCTCTAATGAATGGTCGATATTACTTTGCACCAATTGTGCTGTAGAGTCTACTGCTGCCTTTACCTTTTTAGCGATTCCAGATTGGTTAATCAAGGCATTGTCCTGGCCCTTTTTTAAATTCCTTGTGGCCACATTCAAATTTTGCAATGCTTTGTTGACACTTACAGCTGCTTGTTTTGCTGTGTATAAACTCTGTGCCAAAGCAGAAACTACTGAATCTACCTCCTCCATCAATTTCTTAAGTTCCTGGCCTTTCAGGGGTAGTTCCAAATGCTGCGG
>JAAMXV010000427.1:0-44939 GCA_019693495.1 Axilococcus clingmanii
TGGCGGTGGAGGTGGGGGCGGTATCGATGGGTCTCTGAGAACACTTCCACAGCAAAAATGTGATTGGCACTCATTATCTGCAGAATTTGATCCAATGCCAAAAGTTGAAAAAAAGGACAAACTATTCTGGCATTGGTCATAAAGCATGCTCTGTGCACTCCAAGAATTGCGAACAATGAGGGAACACTGGAGCCCATTGAAGTTGACTCTTTGAATGTTGAGTGTTTCATTTCCGTAAGCCGGTGGAGAGATCAATTCTGAAGTCACATTGAACGAGAATTTGCCACCTTCTTCAGGTATCCCAGAGGAATTTGTCATTGTATTTACTAATCTCACAGGAGCTCCATTTGGTGATCCCATGGACAGCACAGCAGCCCCTTCTACCGCATCTAGTCCGATTCTAGAGAAATCTGCATAGCGATACACCAGCTGCCAAAGAGAGGCAGATACTTCACGATTATTTGTTATTGTCACGTATGAATTGAATGTGTCTTCATTGACACTTGTCACGCTGTAGCCAATATTCACCTCACATACTGGGAGGGGGATGGCTGCCCTTCTGCTTTGAGGGGATTGAAGGAGTGCCCTTCCTGCTGAGGAAGGGGGGCCCAGTTTTCTGGCACCAGAGCATATGCAGAAAAGCAACAAGGCTATGAAAATCAGCGAATGTCGAGCGCTTCTCGGCATCACTAAAATGCAGCTCTTCATGCGACGATTTTGCTCGTGGCCTTCACGAAAGGAAACCTTGCATTTTGGGTTCGACGCATTGGGATTGGCATGTGAACGCGAGCGATTGCTGGATTCAAACGGCTTGACCCAATAACACGTCTTTTATATTTGTTATTTGATTATTTAATGCACAGTACTCGATATCATGGCCATATTCTTACCGTCACAAGATTTGCCAGCCTATTCTTCATGTGACTAGTCCCATGTGACGAACCTTCTCTCCGAAGCCTGAGCATGCTGTGGCTGCTGCCGGTATGAGAACCCGCCATCTCAATCAAGCGCAGAAATATCCTCATCAGACTTTATAAAATTCAATCTTAGTACAGGGAGGAATCAGCTATCCACTCATGACTTCTAATGAGAGGCAGACTGGAAATTTGTAACAAATTGGGACGTCTAGTTTAGTAGCAAAGCACAGCCTAAACACAGTGCAACCATCGGGGATGCTTGGACAGAAATTATGTAGTGACAAAGAACGGTGAACATGTCTATCTGCTGTCAAATAAGCCTGAAAAAATTTTCCTTGCTGGATACTGAAGCAGATACCCCTTCCCAACATGGGACTCTGTGAACCCTATCAGATTTGTGTTTCTGAAGGAAATATTGACTTAAAAGATATGTTGTTATTGTCCAGGGTATCAGAGCCCTTCGTCTTCCACAGTTGCAATTCACGGTGCAAAAAGCAAAGCACCGCTGTCTAATCTGTGGTACATCTCGAGCTATGGAGGCTCGCATCCCTTGGAGAGATGATTGGATGTGGTCCAGATAGAACAATGCACATATCCGAGCCTTTTGCCATTAACATCAGATATTTTGCGAGTAAAGGGAGCTACACAACTTAATTACCTCATTATTCTCACAAATAGTAAAGTTTTGCTTCCGATGCATTCCGGCCATCTGTGCTCGAAATGCCCAAGTCTTGGAAATACCCGACTTGCCTCCGGGAAATTAAGATGTAGCAACTTTAGGCCATCTATCAATGCGTTCTGGATCCGACCTATAAATTGCCGCACCTCTAGAAACAGGGCTTCAATTTTGCCTGTGCAAGCAATCTTCCAAGGAATAGCAAATGTGTTCTCTCAAGATCCAGCTGAGAAGACACGGAAAACATACGAATCCGAAGTTGAGCAGATAAACGCCTTAGAGCCGTCTATGCAAGCCGTGTCCGACGACACCCTTCGCGCCTTCACTGAACAATTTCGCAAGAGATATGCGGCAGGAGAGACCTTGGAGGACCTCCTTGTCGAAGCCTTTGCTGTTGTAAGGGAAGCTTCCCGCAGAGTCTTGGGATTGAGGCCATTTGATGTCCAGCTCATGGGAGGAATGATACTGCATAAGGGGTCTATTGCAGAGATGAGAACTGGTGAGGGGAAAACGCTAGTGGCAGCACTCCCAGCATACCTCAATGCCTTGGAAGGTAAAGGAGTCCATGTTGTCACTGTCAATGATTACTTAGCACGTCGTGATAGTGAGTGGATAGGCCAGATCCATAGATTCTTAGGCATGACCGTCGGTTTGGTTCAGCAAGGGATTGCTGAGGACCAGCGCAAGGCAGCCTATGGTTGTGACATTACCTATGTCACCAACAGCGAACTTGGATTTGATTATCTGCGTGATAATTTAGCCCAAGATGCTTCTGAATTGGTGCTTGAAAGGGGCTTTAATTTTTGTGTTATTGACGAGGTGGACTCAATTTTGATTGATGAGGCAAGAACCCCTCTTATTATCAGTGGCTCAGCTGAACAGCCGAGTGAGAAATATTATAAAGCAGCAAAAATAGCCACTGCATTGGCACGAGATGTTCATTACACCATAGATGAGAAACAGAGGAATGTGCTGCTGACTGAAGAGGGATACGAAGCTGCAGAAGATGTGCTGGCAGTTGCTGATTTGTACGATCCAAGAGAGCAATGGGCATCTTTCATTATCAATGCCCTGAAAGCCAAGGAATTGTTTCTGAAAGACACTCAGTATATTGTCAAGGCAGGGGAAATTATCATCGTTGATGAATTCACTGGGAGAACAATGCCAGGACGACGGTGGTCTGATGGTCTCCACCAGGCAATAGAAGCCAAGGAAGCCCTTTCTATTCAGAATGAAAGTGTGACGTTGGCTTCAATTTCATATCAGAATTTTTTTAGAGCATACCCAAAATTGGCTGGTATGACGGGCACGGCTGCCACTGAGGCAGCTGAATTCTCAAATATTTACAATCTGCCTGTAGCTGTTGTTCCAACTAATAGAAAGACATCAAGAGTTGATAACCCAGATGTTGTCTTCAGATCGGAGACAGGAAAGTGGAGGGCCACAGTGCAAGAAGTTGCGCGCATGCACCGTGCCGGTCGGCCGGTTCTGGTTGGAACAACTTCTGTTGAGAAGAGTGAAGCCTTGGCAGAAGCCTTGGCAGCTGAGGACATCCCTTATGAATTGCTCAATGCAAAGCCTGAAAACGTTGAGCGCGAGAGTGAAATCGTGGCGCAGTCTGGTCGGAAGGGTGCCGTTACTATAGCAACTAATATGGCTGGACGTGGTACTGACATCTTGTTGGGAGGCAATCCTGATTTCATGGCCAAGCTGAGACTCAGAGAGTCTCTGATGCCCAGAGTTGTCTCAGCGGTCGATGATGAGGCAAATAAGCAAGTCGTTAGAAGAACAAGGGGCCCCAAGTCATGGGCTGTAGATCCCAAGTTATATCCCTGTGAACTCTCTGACAAAGCTTCTAAACTCATCAGAGAAGCAACAGAGGCTGCTGTGGGTGCCTGGGGAGAAAGGCAGTTATCCGAACTTGAAGCAGAGGAGCGATTGGCAGTGGCCTGCGAGAAGGCACCGACAGAAGATTCCGTCATCTCAGGTCTGCGCAAGGCATTTGTCCTTGTAGAAATGGAGTATAAGAGCGTGACAGATGCTGAAAAAGAAGAAGTTATTTCACTTGGAGGGCTCCATGTCATTGGAACCGAGAGGCACGAATCGCGCCGCATAGATAACCAGGTAGGTAGTGTCTTTATTTGGAAGTATGGTGGTGTGATTACACTATATAGTGGTGAACAATCACTGAGCTGTTCAAGCTTTGATTAAAACATTACTAAGGAAGAATGACCACCATAGGAAGGAGGGAGGGAGGGAGAGCAAAGCAACATCATTTTGAAACTCTTTCTTTTATCCTGTTGATAACCTGATAACCCTTTGTATGTGTGCAGTTGAGGGGACGAAGCGGCCGTCAAGGTGATCCGGGCTCTACAAGATATTTTTTGTCTTTGGAGGACAATCTGTTCAGAGTCTTTGGAGGTGATAGAATACAGGGTCTCATGACTGCCTTCAGAATTGAAGATTTGCCCATTGAGAGCCAAATGTTGACAAATGCATTAGATGAAGCTCAAAGAAAGGTGGAAGCGTACTTCTTTGATATCCGGAAACAATTGTTTGAGTATGACCAAGTTTTGAATACACAGCGCGATAGGGTGTACGCTGATCGTAAAAAGGCACTCGTTGCTCCTGATCTTACTCCTCTTATGTTGGAATATGCTGAGAGGACTGTTGATGACATTCTTGAAGCTAACGTTGACCCCTCAACCCCCCCTGCCGACTGGAACTTGGGCGCATTGGCATCAAAGATGGCTCAATATTGCCCAGCTTTGGCAGAGCTGAGCGGTGATTCCTTGGCAGCAGCAGCATCTGGGAATTATGAAACCCTAAGGAATTACTTGAGAAAAAGGGGTGAAGAGGCATACTTTAGTAAAGTAGCAGAGGTAGAGGCATTAGACCCTGGGTTGATGGCAGCTGCTCAGCGGTTCTTTGTTCTGGCACAGACTGACAATTTGTGGAAAGAGCACTTGCAGGCAATAAAGTTCCTGCAACAGGCAGTATCTCTCAGAGGGTATGCGCAGAGGGATCCTTTGGTTGAATATAAATTAGAAGGGTATCAATTGTTCTTGGAGTTGACTGCTCAAATCAGGCGCAATGTCATATATAATGTATATGTGTTCCAGCCTAAAAAGGCTGTCCAAGAGGGAGGGAACAACGCTACTACTACCACTACTACTACTACTACCTCTTCTGCCTCTGCTTCAAATAAGACTACAAATGAGAAATCGAGGAGCAGGAAGAAGGATAAAGCAAAGGCGCAATAATTAAGTTCTTTTACAGAGTGTGAAGAGAGATTAGAATGTAATAATTGTGATGAGTGCAACATGGTGATTTCGTCATAGTGCTGCCGTCTCCTCCTGGCCTTCTTCTTTGGCTGGAGCCGCTTTCCAATAATCATCCATGTCTTCCTCCAGTTTCTTCTTAGCTGTCTTTTCATCCTGCAGAAAATAGGCATCCATTTCAGCATCCAGCTCCTCCTTGGTTTTAGGTTTCTTATCCTTCTTTTGGTCAGATTTGTGTCCTCTTCCTGGTTTGCCACCTCTCATGTTGCCGGGCCCACCCCGTCTGTGCGCCTTTTGTATACCACGGCCCTTTGCTTGACCTCCAGAACTCTGGCCATTTCCAGTCCCACGTTGTATTTGCTTGCCACCCCTGCTGCCATATCGAAGGAAATTGTGTCGTTGGTCGAAAGTCTCAAGACGGTAGAATGCAAGAACAAATAGCATAGCCCTTGACGATGTCCTCACAGCATACATTTTCTGTAACTGAGGGTATGTCGCGGCCTCAAGTCACATATCGCAGTCATTACGTTCCAAAAACCAGGGATCTGCAATTAAGCGGTCTCACAGCTTTTTCTACGTGTGCATGCGTGCGTTACAGTACCTTCCTCCTCCTCTTCCCCCACCACGGGGTTTATTTCCGCGCCCTCTGCCGGACATTCTAGTTCACCTATTCAAAATCCGAGAAATCTTGCTAGATCAAGCTCCTATATTTCTCTACGACAGTTGTAGTATTTCGATAACTTAGTTTAGAAATGCAACTTTGATGTATGGTAGGCGATTTCGAAGAATAACGATTCGCTGATAGGTCGTGCACCCACAGGCAATTTCCAAATCTGGTGGAGCAATGCCAGGCAACATTCAACCCTTCCATGCACGATGCGATCTTTCCAAATTAATGCGAATCTAAGCAATGAAAATATTATGCTGGAATATTAACTCTTTATTGCCCACAGTTCGCAACGCTGAGTTCAAGTTTGGATCATGGTTGGATTTTCTGAAGTCCCTTGATCTGGATGTTTTATGTCTGCAAGAGACGAAACTTACACAGGATAAGTTGACTGCAGAAATATCAATTCTGAAGGGATATGAATCATTTTGGGCTTGCTCACAGAGCAAGAAGGGATATTCTGGAGTGTGCACGTACGTCAGCTCTGTTTATTCTCCGATTTCAGCAGAAGCAGATAGCTTGGGGAACGAAGGAGACCTCAACTCTGAAGGTCGTACATTAATTTTAGATCTGGATTCATTTGTGCTCATAAATGTATATGTCCCTAATGCTGGACAGGGCTCAGAAGGCTCTGCAAGGTTAGATTTCAAGTTCAGGTATTTAAGGCAGCTACGATTGAAAATGGATGGATTGGTGGCTTCAGGTAGAGAGGTCATGGTAGTTGGCGACTTTAATATATCAGCTGCAGAGGGAGACGTCCATCCGAAGATTGGTTTGAAAAATAGATACACAATAGATGAAATTGCATGGTTGAAAGATGCACTTTCTGAAGGCTTTGTTGACATTTGGAGGTATATGCACCCTGAAACACAAGGTGTGTACACATGCTGGGATGAGAAAACATCTGCACGAGCATTTAATGAGGGGGTTAGGATAGACTATGTATTGACAACTCCTGGTTTGGTAGGGAACATCGTGAGCTGCGAGATACTAAGTGCTGAAACTCTGCCTCCAAAGTGGAGTGATCACGCCGGCATTCTACTTCAATTAAGGGATATTCCTCCAGTCTGTGAGCACCCATCCTGCCCATTGTGGACGACGCTGAAAAATAAGTTCAGAGACCCCACACAGAGGACTTTGTTGAGCATGCTGGCGGGCAAGCGACCACCTTCATCATCAGATAAGAGCTGCAAGAAAAGTAAAAATGGAAATAATTAGTTTCACGCACTGTGAATAATTAATGATGCAATAGAATATATTCACAAGGTGCTGTTCTAACCATAGTCGTCATTTTGAGACTCGCAAACGCAGAGATGTCATCTCGTCGCAGCCTAGTCCAATACGTAAAATCATTAGTAGAAGCAGGAGTAATGAAGCGACCTTTGTGGCTTAAGGCCATGGAAAAGTAAGTCGGTGATGTTTGTCAGACATTTCTCTCCGCCAGCTCCTCAACAACCTCTGTATCTTGTTTCATTGTAGAGTACCCCCACCTCCATTGCCGAAGCCTTCGCGACGCCCTCCTAGAATAACTTATCCTGAGGATGAGATGATAGCTTCATTTTATCATCGCCACCCAGAAGCAAAGCTAGAGCCCTTAGATTTGTCTAGTTTTGAGCCTCCGACTGTGCGGCGTTTTGTCAACCTTCAAATGGATCTTATGCAAAAGGGATTATCAAAGGAAGAGTCTAGAAATCAGGTAGAGCTAGAGTTTTTTGGACCACCGGATAAATCGGCTCCAAAGTCATCGTTGATCGAAGATATTCAAGCAGAGGAAGAACGGCACCTGCAAGAAGGCGTTGTGCAGTATTTAAACTCGCAGTTCCAGCTAGAAGCAGGGACTTGAAAATTAAGGACTTATTCCAAAGTCAAAATTCACAAACGTGAAGGCTATGTAAGAGCCTTCTGAAATGACTGTCTAATGCTGTTCTCTGTATCTACCAAGCAACTCCGAGTTCCGAAAACTCGTCCCTTTCGTCCAGCCGTAGTTTTCCTTATATAGTTCCAATCCACTCCAATTGTCGAATGATGTAATGAATGAGACGAGCCATTTGATATATTTGAGTAGCATTGAAGGACAAGGAAAACCTGCCCAATCAGAAACTTTTAATTATTTGTCGCATGTGCGTTTGAAAGGGTAGTTATTGTCCGTTTTTCAATGTTTCGGGTTTCGGCACCTAGCAAGCCGCGGCAATTGCGTGCCACTCCTTTCTCTTCGAGAAAACAAACGATCTATCACCTGTGTCATTTCACAAGAGTAGCAATTCCGCAGTCACCGCCGTGGTTGCGAGTCTCGAAGCAGGCAGGATGTGGTGGAAAGATTTGTATAGTGACACCTCGCGCTGTGGCAGGCACAGCTACTATTAAGCCGGAGGCTACTCCTGCCTCCCGTTTGGGTCGGCTTGAGACTTTAATACAACTCCGTAGGTTATACCGGAACTTACTTCGTGCTGAAATTTTATTAGAAAACCCAAGCCCTGTATATAATGAGCCAAAGACTCTGGAAGGGAGTAGTGAATCTTCAGAGTTAGCTGCAGCTCATGAGCAGCATCGGCAGGCAGCCATTGATGAAGCAGTTGAGACCATTGCGGAGATGGAGTTAACAGCGGAAGAGCTTCGACTAGGTTTAAAGTTGCTCCTTGCGTGCGATGGAGTCAAGCAGGGTAATGTAGTAAAATCTGACAATCCAGAGCATGCTGAGGAACTCATTAAACAACGCGTGATAGATATGACGACATTATTAAAGGAGCGCTTTGAAATGGAGATTCCATTTCTACCCTTCGGCAATCGTGCAGTTGCCCAAGCTGCCTTCGATTCAAGAAATTATAGATTTAGAGCAGCATGGCCAAGCACTATCGATAATGAGGGGGAGAATGAGAATAGTCCACGAGGACCAGGATTTGGTAAACGTTTGGAGAAAGCTGAGAGAGTCGCCGAACAGTTTGTGGCAAAGCAACTGCAACCAGCAGTACGAAGGGTGAGAGAAACATCACCTGAGGGAGTTGTGGCTGCAGTGAAAGCCTCTGCAACTTGGGTTGGTGGAGTATGGGATAGGCTGAATGGAACAGCCTTCAGGGCTGGTGCTGATGGTATCCCTACGAATCTGCCTGGCCTGGTGACCACAGAAGAACAACGTTCCGCAAACATAGCAAAACTGAGTTTGGAGATTGACGAGCTAGAAAAGAAACTTCAAGAAGCATCAAAAATAAGAGAAAGTCGTCTTCGAAAGGCCGGAATACAAGGGAGGGCAAGAATTGCAGGTGAACTCAGGACGATGGATAGTGAGGTTGCAGCTGTCTCTGGAGCCTTGGCAGTTCGCACTCTGCAGCTGGAACTGGAGTACATCTATGGTGCCTTGGAAGAGGAAGCAGTAGACGTCCTTGGAGATGGGGTAAGAGGTAATCGTAGATTGGCATTGGGACGGCGTGGTTCGTCTGATGAAGTGGCCCTCCTAGCGGCAGAGTTTGGTTTGTTGGACGCAGGTCTATCGTCCCTGGCAACTGCAGTCGATGCAGGTGAAGCACTCTACGTTGATGAATCTGATCTGGCCAGGTTGGCCACTGATATACCTGACATGAGGATGCGGTTAGGGTTGGGGGATACACAAGTGTTTGGAGGCGCTGGTTTCAGCCTAGTAAAGGTCCAGTTGCAGATAAAAACTGCAGGCGCAAAAGTAGCAGAAGGAGTTGCATTTGGTGTCAGAGGGGTCAGACTTTTAATTGCTGACATAGGCTCGGCTGGGGGTCTATTTTGGAGAGCAGTAAACGGGGGCACTCTTAAACCTCGAGAAGTACAAGCAATTAGAAGAACTGCTCGTGATGTACTCACCTTCATTCCCTTTACAATCATACTCATCCTTCCTTTATCACCAGTCGGACATGTGCTGGTGTTTGGGTTCATACAGCGCTACTTCCCTGGATTCTTTCCATCTCAATTTACCAATAGAAGACAGGAACTTATGATTAAATATGAAAAATTGAAGAAACAACTTGAAGATGCTCGTATGAAGGCTGAAGCTGAGAAGGATGAGTTGGAATTTGCTCGAGCCGCAGCACAAGCTGCTGCCACCATGGTCAGGCAGAACGAAGAAGCCTCCTCCCCTTCTTCTTCAAATGCCGCAAAATTACTAGAGCAGAAAAAGGGGTCTTCATCAACATCTACCACAGCCCCAGCTGTGCCGCCAGGTGATGAATCAGATTCAGAAGGTCCAGCTGCAGCTGCCGTGAAAAGATTGGAGGAAGAGGTTGCAGCTGCCGCGGATTCATCTTACTGTGAAGATGGAACCTCATCAACAGACCCTTTAACTTCACCTTAAAGATTGTTACTCCAGAGTCTTATTTCTAAAATTGGCAAATTTAGTTGTAGTGCTGTACGTAAACTGCACCCCATTCTGTGTCAGGAGAGCTTCCAGTTTGTCTCGCACCTTTTCTGGTTCGGGAGTTTCACACTCCAATTCATATACAGTTCCCCACTCGTACTTGGTCTCATCTAACTCCAACAGTAAACCGTTCCAAGAAAACTCGTTTCTAGTGTTCCTAAATCCCCCAAGGCAGGCCAGCCCTTGAGGAAAGCCCCCTGCCACTTCTTTCAATTTTGCTATGATGGGGCTTGCCGAATGGGACAGCAATAGGGCTGGATTCTCCAGCGATTGCCTTCCAAGACTGCAATCAATGTCCTCTTCCTCCTCAGTAGCTTTTCCGATACCATCTGACATAACCATTCTGCCCTTGGATGTCAGACGGCACCTTTGGTCGCCATTGTAAAAGCGGATTCGTAAGGCAATCCTTCTCTGGTTCAGTTCACCATTGCATCCATCAAAAAAGAAATTTTCTTGGTCGTGAGTTGCTTTATAGTAATCTTTGAGAGCTTCGGCTAATATGGTATGTGCATGTGCATCCTTCAGACGCAATTTTACTTCAACTTCCATTACCTTTGACTGGCTTGATGCAGTCCCAGTCTCTGAGCGGTTGTTCGCTGCTGCCCTCGTTGCAAAAGTGGAGTAAGTGGCTTCTTCCCTTTGGATTCTAATTCGGCCCTCAATATTCTCTCCTTCTCTTGCAACAATTGCAGGTACTGCAGAACAAGAGGTCGTACGGTGCGCTTATAGACCCTCGAACAAAAGATCCAGTGTTGAATGCCTACCTCTTCCTTGTCTTCTGGCTTGAGCTCTACTCTCGTGGGTTTTCTTTGTAGCATAACGCACTGTACACAACACAGCACGCTGTCCACGGCTTAAAGACGTGTTACAAATTTTTGATAATGTGACAGTGTGACTGCCTTTACAACAATACCAATATTAGATTAGTTTTCAATATTTTCTGTCTTCTTCTTCTCTCAAAATACTATATCAACACGTTTTCAACCCATGGCAACGCTCACATCAGGAGCTGGGCTTGAAGGGAACTGGTCACTCACTGGTGGCGATCTGACATTCATTACTGGAGACCCTCTCGCTGCGACAGTTGCAGCTGATGATGATCTATGACTCCTAGACTTTGAGATTGCACTCGTTTTACCTATTTTCTTTTTATTCGACCATGGTGGCAAGTCCCCCCCTGCAGTGGGACGCTTCTTTTGCTCGACATGTGGAGAATGCGTTGCTACCAAGGCAGCGGCAGCGATGCTCCCCAGCACAAACGCAAATCCAGCCAACTTGCCCACAAGATTGGGCAAGCCGCCAGCTCTTGGGCTAGAATTTCCTGCGGTCATAGAAATTGGTGTTTGACTTGCTTCCTGATGAGGATTGACAGCCGAAATTCGCCAGTTTGATCTATCGGCAGTTGATGGGGCCCTTACGGGGGTGAACTCTTCATTTGGCAGCACAGTCTCAGCATCAGGGGCTGTTGTCCAGGCGCTCATGGTACTGATGCTGTCATCTAAGGCAGCTTCCCAGTCTGCACCCACAACAGAAGTTGCAGGAGCTTCACCAAGGATCTTAGGTGGAGCGGGAGATCTGCGTTGCTCCCGTTCAATAGCGACGGCATTCAGGCCTTGTTCAGCACGGTCTAGCAAATTCTTGATGTGCAAAACGCCTCCGGGTGCTGCCTCTTGTCTACGGCGCTCTTCAGCAGGCGGTGCCTTCGTTTTTGGCGGAGGTGGACCATATATGTCCTCATCATGAATGGAAGGGAGTGGCTGACGACCATATTTCGAACTTCCATACATAAAACGCTCATGTCTATTTGAATTCGTATTCATAAAATACGTCTTATTTGCAGCCTCTGTTGCAGCTTTTGGCACAACTCGGCCATGCTCCTCCAGCCATGGGTCGATACTACTTTCACGAGATGGAGGGCCAAACACATGGGACATAGATGATGTAGAAGGGTTGCTTGGAAGGAGTGGTTGCTTGGGGGATAGATGTTGAGTAGACCATTGTACTGAAGCGCCATGGCATGCTGGTGATGGTGGTGCACTAGTATTGCCACCTATGGAGTCATCTTCACCAGTTCGTGCAAACTGGATCACTTCCCTAATGATTTCTTTACCAAAAACAACCTTGTGACAGCACCGTTCAATTGTATGCACTAAATCACGACGCACCCCCTCAAGCTGACTCAAAACAACTGCTTTGTTATCACGCTCCCTTGCAGATGAGTTTAAAAACCTGTACTCTCGCAGTTTGTCCTCCAATAACTCCAGCTGTTCACTGCAATTTCAAATGAAGGTCGAGTGATCTAACAATACTGTGATCGAAATGAATAACTTGAACTATACTAAGGCCGCACCTTATCGCCAAGAGAGCCTCTCTTTCCCTATCTGCAGCGGAGAAATCCCAATCCATCGACGTTGTCAATGGATGCGTGTCCTGGATAGCCTGTCTGAGCTTCGCTTCAAGCTCACAAGTCTTCTCAAGAGCATTGATTACACCCAGGAGGTCGAATTTTTCTTCTTGCATAATATCCAATTTTCAAATTTTTTACGAGTTGATGCAGATAACTCGAGTGAAAGGGCAGTGATCTAACCTCTAAACTTAATGTAAATAGTTATAGAAAGCATATCAGTTATTAAGGATTCTACTTGCGTCGAGAGTGCCCCCCTTTTCTCATATGCTATAGTTTTCCCTGGCCTCAAAGAGCGCCTCGTCCTCCCACCATACGTGTATCATTTCTTCTCCCAAGCACCCTTCAATGTTCTTTCCTCCTGTGCCAAAGCACCATTCTTAGCCCAATCTCCTTTAAGATTGGGGTTTTTCCAAGGGTTTTGAGTGTGACTCTTAGTTTTGCTATAAAACTCCCCCAGGCCTACAGTCTGTTTCCCCTTTTTCTTAGTGTCGGCAATCTTGCCTACGCCAGATGAGGGAGCAACAGAGTTTCCCCCCGCATTCCTGCTATTTCCACTGCCTGTAGGCAACATTGGAAATAACTCCAAGGGCGCTGCTTTCATAGTATTACTAGTATCTTGAGGAGCGGACCCATTACCTGCTCCCCATTGCCCTATATCAGCAGTTTTTCGAGGTTGACCGCATGCTTCACAAGTCCGTGCCCCAGGTGCATTCAGTAGCGTGCACACAGAACAGCTCCAACTACTATTGCTTTCAGCATGTCTTACAGCTGCTTCTGCAGCCTCTGGTGGCACCCATCCCTTAGCATGCTCCCCAGAACTGAAGGCATTCTTGTGAATAGTCAAGAGCTCCTCCCTCCTTATGCCATCTGGGCATGTTGCAGCAAGGTCCGGCACGACGCCTGCTAAACCCAGGTTTCCAATAGATTGATGATATGTCTGAGAGTCAGTATTGCCTTTCAGCCAGGAGGATGATAGGCTTTTAAAATTTTCGAATTGACTGGCCGTGAGGCGATTCTTAATTCGTTGAACAAGTGTTCTATTTGCCGATCTCAAAGCTTCCGAAACCCCCACGACTGATGGTCCAGCCGGAAGCGTATCATCGGTGAAACCTGCTGATGGTCCAGAAACTTCTTGACTGGAAGCGTTTCTGGGAATTGCGCTCGATAATAATGATGGAAAGTGCTCTGCAGGGGTGGATGGCGCTGGACCTTCTCTACGAACTTGTTCGGGACGGACAGTATCTGCCATGCTTCTTCCTGCCTTCTTTTTCTTCTCTGCTGCCCTCTTTTTCGCTGACTTTGATGTCCCTGGTAGTGCTGGGAATTGATCAGCTGATTGGAGAGCCCCAAAGCTGCTACCTGAGGTTGCGGCACCTATCCATCGGCCGCCGCTGGCAGTGCCACCGAGTGTGGCAGATTCATCTGGTGTCTGCCCCACGACTGGGATATCAGATCCTCCTCCATTCAGGGGAGCTTGTTGGGAGACATTTGGAGCCAAACTCTGTGGTTCTTCCTCTGCCAAATGGTTTTGACTGTTTCTTCCGAGTCTAGATCTCGTCATGGTGGGTCCTATCGTAATGCCCGACATCCCTGCCGCTATAGCCGTCGGTGTTGCCGCTGCAGTTGTTCCAATCGTCTCCCCGCCATCTACGGTTCTTCTATAAGTGAATCCAACAGGAACTGACAATGCCTGTTTCCGCTCTGCCTTGCTTAATGTCTCAGGGTGTTCTTTTGCAGTGTGTTTTCTCAGATCAGTTTCCATAGGGAAAACCACAAACTTTTTTTCTCTGCATGAGGGATGCATGCAAGGGTAGTGTTTCTGAGAAAAGTGAGCTTCCAATTGCTCATAGTCTCTGAAATATTCATACTTTCCAGGATTTGCTCTCCGACATATGAAACATTCTTCATGAGAAGAATGCATGTGAGTGTACATCTCGTTATCCCCATAGAAATATTTCCTGCACCATTTACAAAATGGATGCCCTTTAAAACCTGATTGTGCTAGACTGCCTTCGGTATCTCCTTGCCGCATGTGTCTTTCTAAGGAAGCTTTTGCATAGAGCTCTTGCTCAGCTAGGAATACTTTTCGCCCTTCCAAGCACACGTCACAAAATTGTAGGCTCCATTGCTGGAATATGTATGATTTCAAGGCCTGGACGGAAAGGAATATTTTTGATTGAGAGTTGGGGGAAGATGCAGGGACTGCCTTCGGATGTGTGAAGCTGCAAAGGGCAGAAATCTCCCTATAGTGTTCCTTATCATCGAAGTGCGCCTGCGCAGACTCCAGATAGTGCAGTTTCTGCCGTTTGGCTTGTTCCTGCAAGCGAAGAGCGGTTGGTGGTCAGAAGCACTGAGGCGAATGAGGAGTAGTATTTGCAAATTTTCAATAAGTACAACAAACCTGAAGTTTATCAAACTCCGCTGGAGGGACAGCGGAAGTATAATCCCCCATAAATCTTGTCACAAAGACACATGGCAGCTGCTGTTGACAATATGCACATCTTGTATCCTTAAGAATAGTACGTAGACGTGATACGCATCGACTACAAGTCTCCTTGTGCTGGCAAACACCATAAGCTGTGAATTGAAGAGGTTCCGCACACACAATGCAGTGTTCTTCCATCGCCCAACTGGTTGGAAAGACAACGAATATAAATGTAGTGATTAGCAGTACTCCATTACTAAATGAATTCAACGTTTTCATAAGCTTATGCATTTGGTCCATATTATTAGATCGCCAGGCCTGCCACACAGTTACCCATCCAGCGGTACAAATTATTTACTTTTGAGAGTGTTGCTCAGCCATTCCAACCCTTCAAACAGGCCTGTGCCTTTGACAGCACTTGTCTTAAAGATTGACCACTGCCTATTTCGTATTGACGATAGTCCTAAACCCTCCGCTACTTGCGATTCACTCAAAGCTCCTGGTAAGTCTTGTTTATTTGCATACACTAATAGTGCAGCATCTTTTAATTCTTCTTCTCCTAGTATAGCTTGAAACTCTTCTCTACTAGTACTCAATCTATCTGCATCACATGAATCTACGACATATATAATAGCCTGAGTGTTCGGGTAATAACATCTCCAGTACGGTCTGATCGACGTCTGCCCACCAAGATCCCACACTTGGAACTTTATGTTCTTATGAGTCACTGTTTCTACATTAAATCCAATAGTTGGTATTGTTTGTACCACCTCTCCAACATGCAATCTGTAGAGAATGGTTGTTTTCCCAGCATTATCCAAGCCAAGGACTAAAATTCTGGCCTCTTTATCACCGAACAGCGACAACAAGCGCGACAGCCAAAGCCCCTGGGGGGTGAGATGGAGGTTTTTCAGAGCAAATTACGAGGGTAATTAGTCAAACTAGTACATACCATGAGTAATCTTGACCAACAAGCACGAGTATGATTTTTTTCGATTGTGTGAGAACGATCCGAGCCAGATTTTTGGGTTACTGCTCTTAATTTATCTTCAATACGCTATACAAATAAGATGACACGACAATCATCAAAGAATTTGATCTGCTGGTGACGATCGTAGACTGATGATCATGAGAGAACACTGGACCCTGAAACAGCACATTATAAATATTGATGTTTTTGTACTACGAAGAAAGTTGTCTCAAGTAACTCTTGAATCTGAAGTGTGAGCAGTATTTAACGGCAGAAAGTTCCATCGGAATTTACGCAGAATGTCGAAAGCGTTAGGGCTATTGGACAGCTTGAGGAAAGCATTAGGGAGCATAGGAATCAAGGCACCATGGAGGGTAGGTGTTAGCATGTTGAGTGCATGTGAGTCGGAAAGAACCTCCTCATCCCGTCGTCGCCACATTCCTACTGCAGTTTACCGGCCCACTCTCGTCGCCCGAGTATTTAAGCCATCTTCCCAAAGCTGTGGATTACAGAAAGCATGCTCCGGGAACCCCTCCAGTAAAAGCATTTATTCCCAATGCTGAGGATGACCGTATATATGACATCAAGTATTATGTCAGGGACACACGACGGGCCCACTTGCCAGGGGGCACCATCACCATCCAATCCTGTCACGTAGACCCAAAGGAACCTGGTCCAATTGAAACATCTGATGTACCCCCCACACCAGGCACACCTTACAAATGGAAAGGCAAATATAGACCTCTTTTAGACAATGATAATAACGGATATACTTTGTAGTGATCATTTCGTTTTAAAACCCTGGTAGTTCTGAAAAATCCAAGAGTCCTGCAGGCAATGATGACACAGCTCTCAATGTTGCCAGTCTGTTCTGTTGCACACTCGTATCCTCACACATCACAAAGACCTTGTCAAAGTAACCTGCCAGAGGCTCTACTAAAGCCTCAGCTGCCACCAAAAAGTCTCCTACTGACACATCCGGTCTCTGTAGAGCAGTCCGCACCTGCGTATACGTTGCCCATAGATTTCTTTCTTCAGTGCATTCAAACAATGACTCGTCGACACTCCAGCTTTCATCGATTTCCTTGCCCCGTGTCAGTCGCACCGGTCGTGCCAATGCTGTCATTATTTTGTGTAGTCGCCCGCCCTCCCCTCTTTTCATCTCTTCTCCCACTTCCTTGGCAGTGGAAGCAGCACCAGACGGATTGTTACCCCGCTCATTCAATGCTGCTCTCACCGCCTCCACTGCCACCCCCCCGTCAATCAATAGCTGCTCCAACCTTCGAACAAGGAAATCGACAATTTTTGCCCTGCACTCCTCGTCAACATGTATTGGTTGCAGATCAGCTGCAGCGTCAACTGCCCTGGCAAGGTCAATGTGCACATTCTTGTGTAGTATGGCCTGCAGCATACCCACCGCAGCACGTCTGAGGCCATATGGATCTGCACTGGCGGTAGGTCCACACCCTGCCGCAAAAAGACCGGCAAGCGAGTCTAGTTTATCTGCCACACTTGCTACGAGACCAGGGTCACTTTCAGGTAAAGCATCACCAGAATTTCTCGGCAAGACCGACTCAAAAATAGCCTCTGCTATGGAGGGCTCCTGTCCCTCCAAGATGGCATAATGGCGACCCATTGTCCCTGCCAGCTCGGTCATCTCAGTCACCATCGCTGTTGCCAGGTCAGCTCTGCCAAGATGTGCCGCCTTTGTAGCAACTCCTATTGCTGGAGACAAGTTTGTCAGATGAGCTAATGGCACTATAAGTTTCTCTACTCTCTCGCTCTTATCTAGCAATGACCCCAACTCCTTTTGAAAGACTGTTCCTGCCAGCCGTGGCCGGACTTCTTCCAAAGTTGTACCCCTATCCTCATCAAAGAAGAACTGAGCATCTTCAAATCGTGCCCTGAGCACAGCTTCATTCCCACCGCGGACAGTTGCTTCATCAATCTCTCCATTTGCCACCGTAACAAAGGCAGGCAGCAAAGCCTTTCCAGCAGCATCTATTACTGGAAAATAACGCTGATGCTTTCTCATAACTGTGACCAGCACTTCTTGTGGCAAAGAAAGAAACTTGGGATCAAAGTGTCCTACTACGACGGTTGGACTTTCAACTAAATTAGCTACTTCATCTAGTAGATCCCCCTGACAAGAGTCAGGAATGGTGCCATTGATGGCTGCAGCTGCAGCCATCACTCCTTGCCAGACAGCCTTCTTCCTGTTCTCAACACAAATCATTATATTCCCATTTCTAAGCACGTCCAAATAGGAGTCTGCTGATGAGAGGGATTGTTCAGGAGTCTGACCATTACGGAGTAATCTGGTAGCAGGAAAAGCGGTCAACCCAGCAAAAGTAAGAGGCAGGGTGTGCTCTCCATGCATTGCAACGAGCCATCGTAATGGTCTTGAGTAGAATGCATCCCCCCGCCATCTCATTGATTTCTTAAAGGAGATGGAAGCCAGCAAAGTAGGGAGCTCCTCTGCCAAGACTTCTGATGCTGAACGACCAATCTGATGTACTCCTGCCCACACATACCCCACCCCCTTTGCGTCAGTTTCAATAGAGCACTGCTCACTGGTGACCCCGTTCTTCTTGCAAAACCCTGCCAACGCGGGCGTAGGCGCTCCAGAGGCACCGTATGCCACCTTGACTGGGGGCCCCCTTACTTTCTCAGAATTGTCAGATTGCTTATCGACCAGACCACTGACCACTACTGACAAACGTCTTGGAGTACCATTGATTTCAACTCCATCATAGTGCAGCCGTAGTCTTTCCAAGAAAGCAGGAATGCTCTGTTCCATTTGAGAGACTGCTGACATGACATCCTCCGGTGGGAGCTCTTCAGAACCCAACTCCAGAACAAAGGCAGCTGGCTGAGTAGGTGGAGTGCCTACCGCAACCGGTTTTGGTGGCATCGGTGGGGAAATGACACCCAGTGGATGCTCCAGTTCTTCTCTGCGTGCAAGCCAAAGACCTGTGACCTCTCTTGCCAAAGAGCGAAGGGTTGCGAAGCAATCTGCCCTTTCGGTAACCCCTATGGCCCCTCTGGCATCTAGAACATTGAAAGCATGACTCAATTTCAGTAAGTGATCAAAAGCTGGGATGGGAAGCCGTTCTGAGAGTAAGCGTCTGGCCTCTTTTTCATACAAAGCAAATCGCTGTCGCTGGCCGCTGACATCAGCAGCGTCAAGATTATAGACACTCTGTTCATACTCATTCTGCAAAAACATTTCCCCGTAGGTTATTCCAGATGGAGCATATACAATGTCTTTGAAGTGTTTCACGCCTTGTAAAGACATCAGTATTCTTTCCATGCCATAGGTTATCTCAACTGCCGGTGCATCCAGTGGTTTTCCCCCTGCTTGTTGGAAGTACGTAAATTGTGTGACTTCCATTCCATCCAACCAAACCTCCCAACCAAGGCCCCAGGCACCCAGGACTGGAGACTCCCAATTATCCTCTACAAATCTGACATCATGAGCCTTTGTATTGATTCCAAGAGCTTCCAAACTGCCAAGGTAGAGTTCTTGGGCATCCCCTGGATCGGGCTTCAATATTACCTGAAACTGTGTGTGTCTTTGAACTCTATTGGGGTTATGCCCATACCTTGAATCATCTGGACGTATAGATGGTTCTGGGTAAGCAACATTCCAAGGCTCCGGCCCAAGCACTCGAAGGAATGTTGCAGGGTTCATTGTACCTGCTCCGACTTCTGTGTTGTGTGGGAGCCACATGGCACATCCGACAGAGGCCCAGTACTGCTGCAAACGTGAGATGGCTTCTTGGAAAGTTGGTGCACCTCCCAATGGAATGTTGGAAGAAGTAGAGACATGCTGTGACTGTGACTGCTTATCCAGCAAAGTTGATCTTGTCAAAATACTGCTGCTGCGGGAAAGCACACCGAGTCTGAGCAGGGCACCACGGCCGAGGAGGTGTTGGCTAGCAGTAGAGAGCACAGTTAGATCGTAACGTAGTTTAAAGCAAGGCTTATGCTCTGTCACACAGCGGCCAAAGCTCCTGAGGAGAGGCAGACCTTTGCCGAGGATGCGTACTGATTGATGCATTTGTGGCCGAAAATGCTCAGTCATCGCAAATTAACAATTTTTAGAGGATGGGAATTGTCGTCAATTACATACATTATACATTAAAACACAATCCATAATAGCTTGGATGGAGCACATATACTAGTAGTATCCTTGACCCCATTCTCTCCTCCACACTCAAGCATTGGTACCATAGCTCTTGCAAAGTCAACTATAATATTTCTCTGCTTCTTCATCTATTGCTGCTGCAGATGAGGGTCCAGCTAATACTCTGGCATGCTTCTTATTCCTCTGCTTGCTATCATCTGAGGAAGAGGAATGCGTGCTTGTGGAGGTACTATCGCTGCTCGAGGAGCTGTCGCCAGAAGAAGATTCTGTGTCACTCTCACTCCCACTGGTGCTATAACTGCTCGTTGATCTATCGCTCGAAGAAGATTCTGTATCACTCTCACTACTGCTACTGCTACTGCTGCTGCTGGTCGCAGTACTGTCTCCTCCATTACTTCTTCCACTGCTCCCAGAGCTCCTAGAGGAGGAGGAATGCCCCCGCTGGCGACGCCTTTTCCTCCCTTGCACTATATCATCTTGCAAGTCAGGAGGTAACTCATTCTTACTTAAATAATGAGGTTGTAACTTGGGATTCAGCAACTGCTGTGTCTTTGTGGGTCTTGATTGGTAGGTAGGCTCATTCGGGCATTCATACGTCCAGTGACCAGTTTGCAGACAGCGCTGACAGGTGGGGTTTGTGCCTCCATGGCTGCTGCCAAAACCCTACAAAAACATGAATATAAGAAATTTACTATCAGCAACGGATGCATTCCTTAAGATGCGTAATTGAAGGCGACTACTGTGAGACGCATTCTAACCTTTTTTCCTTGTTGATGCCTATATCGGCCAGCATAGTGCACGCTTCCTGAGCCAATCAGACCCATAGTTTTAAATTGGGTTCAATTTGAGGCGTTGAATTTTCTTTTATTTACGAAGGATACAAGGAATGCAACTGGCGGTCCAGTCGGATGATCATATCATGCAAACAAAATGCTTGAAAATGCTGCCTTACATATAGACCATCAGACAACCCATGATGCTCATTTTCCAGCTCCAGAGTAACCCATCATTTCAAAATCAATTTAACGGCAGACTATTTCGTCATTTAAAGTTTCGGCACAATGCTTGGATCGCATATCGTCGTGCAAGGAGTGCCTAAACCTACTTTGCATATACTTTCATGCCATCAGAGAAATCGCGGAGGCACTTCGAGGCAGTATGGATATCACATTGCCTCAAAATCATCAGCATTCATTGGATTCCTTCCCCGACCCACCAAGCTATCTACTCCAGTAGAATGCCAAGCTTCCCAGAATGGAAAGGCATGCGCAGCACCTGAGAGTAGTGTGAGTGTGGTACTACTTGCAGGTGGAGTTGGAAAGAGGTTTGGAGCTGCCATACCGAAGCAATACCTTGATCTAAAGGGTGCTCCAATCGCCACATATAGCTTGAAAATATTTTCTTCGCTGCCGGAAGTCTTTGAAATAGTTGTAGTCTGTGAGAAGGATTGGGAGCATATTTTCAGAGACTGCTATGCTTCACTTGACAGGAAATTGCCATTGAAGTTTGCTCGACCAGGAGCAGAAAGGCAAGACAGTGTTGCCAATGGATTTGCAGTTACTGATGAGTCAGCACAGTTAGTGGCAATACATGACTCAGCGAGACCCCTCGTCACACCTGATGACATATGGAGGTGCTTTAGTGACGCATGGAACACAGGCGCGGCAGTACTTGGCGTTCCTGTGAAACCAACAATCAAAGAAGCAGATTCTTTGGGAAGAGTGGTTCAGACATTGCAAAGGTCTAAACTATGGGAGGTGCAAACCCCTCAAGTGATACGCCCCGCCCTGCTGAAACTAGGATTTGAAAAGGTGATCAAAGAAGGACTCGAAGTTACTGATGACGTGTCAATCATTGAAGCTTTAGGTGAACCGGTCCAAATCACTCCAGGTAGTTATACAAATATCAAGGTGACGACACCTGAAGACATGTCTGTGGCTGAGAGGTTTGTAGAGGAACATGCATTGAGAGTGTATACATAATAATTTAAGTCCAATAACTGAGAATTGTTGTGAGGTCGATAGCAATGCAGCACTTGACAGCTAGCATTGTCCCATTTCAAAAGGAGCTTGTTTAATCGCATTATCTATCATTTTTTCCATAGCTATCAGCCTTGAAACAGATAGAGCGTACACACTCTCTAACTAGTTAACCGATCATCTTCTTCCTCGGCCACTAGTTGTGAGCTCAGTTCAGGCGATATACGTACAGAGATTCGTTGAATGAAGATTTAATTCGACTAAACGCCTATAGCCTCTCGCCTGTGCAGTGTTTTCGAACTTGCGTTTTCAACCAACATTTCAAATCCCTCGGTTCACTACAGCAAGACGACCAAAGATATGGGTTACGGAGAGCATAGAGCATCAGCGATGCATAGTCTGACGAATATTAAGAAGGTGCGTCCACTTCCCGGAATTTTCTGGTAGGACACACTGCCTCATCTCCCTGAAACGCTCCTGACTGCAGGCTCACTCTTACTCCCAATCGAGGTCAAAATATCATAGCCAAGGATGGCAAATAGCAATCTTTGTAGTGTGTCTTATGTTGCTTTTCCTAGCTCTCATATCTTATCTTGGATCTATCTCTGAATCCAAATTTGTTGACACTGTTATCCGGCAGACGATTTTGGTTTCAGCAAAGGGCAACGCAGACGTTTTGTCCGGCTCTGCTGCAACATTTGGAGACCTTAGAACCACGGAAGCCACTGATTGGAGTCTACCAGAGTCTGTCCTTGGGCAGGAAGATCAGGAGGACGAGTTTCAAGCCGAACTTCACCTTTCTGAGTCGTCCAACCAAAGAGCTCAAACAGTTGAATCCATTGAGTCCAAGATCATCACCCATGCCTCTCTAAATAGCCATGGAACTTTAACAAAGTACTTTTGGAGATTTCAAAATGTCAAATTGACCAAAAAAGCATTGTATGTGTACATGCCACGTGGCATGGAGCGCCCACCAGAGCATTGGGTAGATATTGTCAGTGGGAATGCCACCCTCCCTTCTCCCCCAACCATGGTTGTCATCAAAGGAGATTTGCACCACAGCAAATATTATTATCTGCCAGTTAAGTACCTTCATGCATCTGAAAACAGAGCCAGGTGCAATGGGTGGATATGGAAGCCCACATATTTCATGCAGGTACGCTACTCCTATAATATTTGGCACACATGGAATGAGGGGTTAATGAGAGCATTCCAAACACTGAGGGAACTAGGGTATCTGCCTCTTGTTCAAATAGATGGCAATGGAGTCATGAGGGAGGTCACTGAAGGTATGGGGGGTCCTGGATGTATTCCTATCATTGACCCTGTCACCAAGATTGCAACTATTCCAGATGATTGCACCCCTAGAAGTGGGACTGTCCATGTTCTCAATTGTGATATGAAGAATAGCAGGTGGTGCAGACCAGGAGTTGTCAGTTACATGAGATCTGATGGGCCTAACATTCTCCCGTATACATCTGCATCTGTCATGAATATATGGGCACATATTTATAGCTATATCACAACTGAAATCAAGGATTTCAACAGTATAGAAGGATCATGTTTCAAGGAAGTCATCTTTGGGCATTCTAATACCCTCAATTTCTATCAGGCTGTGAATACCAGTGCTGGCCCTGCTGCTGAGGAAGCCATGAAGAGCAGAGTGGATGCACTCTCCGTATTCAAATCGTTTGTTCAGACCGCTCAGTACGATTGGGTAGCAAAGCAGAATGCAAAGACGCCTGCATCTAAGCGTTGGAAGGGCTACAAGCTTGCTCGTTTGGAGGGACTGCGTTCTGGCATCGGCCCTGATTCACTGTGGAAATCTGAGGATATCATGCCTGATGAGACTGAGGGTCTTTTGAAAACTGAAATGGATGAGCTCAAACGTCTATGGAAGAAATCTGAAAAGAAAAGGGAGAGGGCTGTGGAAGAGGCTAGATTTGAGGCAAATATGGAAGCCTTGGATGCGTCCATTGGCGTGAAGGGAGCAAGAAATGAGAGTGATCTGAGAGAAGCAGCTCTTCTCTTGGCTGAAGAGCAGGAAAAGGAATCTGAGATGAAGAATTTGGAGTCTGGCCTCCTGGTCGTAGAGGAAGAAGTAGTTGCACTTGGTGAAGACGGTGATTTCAAGAATAGAGCTGCTACTGAGAATAATGCGACTGCTTCTGTGAGCACAGAATCCATTGATGAGGTGGACAATGATGATGAGGTGGACAATGATGCTCAGGGAGACGAGCCAGTCGAAGAAGAGTATGGCGCTTCGGAGGATGTCCACAGTAGTGTGTCACGAAAACTTCTTGTCTTCGACAGTGAGGAGGAGCCAGAAAATGTTATGAGCGTAGAAGATGAATTGAGAGAAGAAGCTGAGAAGTATGAAAATGCGTTTTCTGCAATGCCAAGAATCGCTCCAAACCTCGCCGATGACTATCCTTTCGAATCCCCCCGCCCAGTGGTCACGTATATGACACGTAGCGCATACAGCAGGGGTGTTTTGAACGAGCATGAGATCCTGAAATACATTCTCACAAGATACAATGTCACTTTGAGGGTGACTAACTTTGAAGAGCCACTGATGTATGTGTTGGACACTCTAGCAAGGACAGATGTGCTGATTGGAATGCATGGTGCTGGATGGACCAATGGAGTTTTTCTGAAGCATGGAGCAGGTGCCCTACAGATGTTTCCCTACGGTTGGCGGCTTTCTGATGGAAGTACCCTCAGAGGTTATAATTACAGAGAAATAGTGCTTGCCAGCAATGCTCTGTATAGAGAGTGGGTGAATGAGCGTAGAGAATACTCTTTCTTGCGGAGGATTGATTTTAACTCCAAATGGAAGTTGTCTTATAGCCTTCACCCAGATCCTGCATGGCCACTTCCAACTGGGGGCAGTCCAGGAAATCCTTGGGTGTATCAAAATACATTTGTAGACATGGATCATTTTGGACCTGTTCTTGATGAGCTTATGGCCGCAAAAGGCATCAGCATGATGACTCCGGACCAGCAGGAAGCAGCAGAGGCTACCGACCACAGGCGATCGAAAGATTAGATTAGAATCCAGGAGTAATGATGTATTTCAACTTGTAATTAAGTAATTACATATCTTTTGCAGGCTTGAAGGATTTTAGTCATAAATTCGGCAGCTTCCTTTTGGCCGGATGCCTGTGCCCCTCCAATGTTTTGTTCCAACAGTTCTATGAGACCAATATCAATTTCGTTATTACCTGCCATGTCTAAAATGGTCTGTTTTTTGTCTTTAGAAACAAGAAGTTTCTTTAGCCGGTCAGCTGGTGCGCTGACTGATGCTGCAGCTTTGTCTATGGCTTCCACAGCTTCCTTTATATAATCGCGCAACGTCTCCAACTCAGCCAGGCGGTCTTCATTTGGAACAGTGGCAAACCTTTCAATGCCAATGACTTTATCCAAATGAGCGAAAAATGGCTTTTCAAGCATAGGACGGCACCTAGCCACTTCAAATTCCATTTCTGGTGCTTCAGTATCCAGGAAATATTCAACCAGATCTTCCATCCGAGTCGGTAAAGCTCTGGCCTCTCTCTTAGCGATCAACTCTTCTCTCTTTTTTGCAGCAAATTCTTCCATTTGCTTTTTGAACTCTTTGTCTGTCTCGATGCGTTTTTGCATCATACGTCGCTCTATGATCCCTTCTTGAGGAGCCTTCTTGCCAAACAGTCCTTCTGGATCCCACTCTGCAGCTCTTACTACCAGCGGTGAGCGACTGTGTGGAGCAAATACCTGCGCTGCTGTGGCCAATGAGCGCAATGGGCGTTGCTTAAGAATAATAGTGCTGTTGAACATGTCTAATCTGGTACTTTTGGATTGGTTGAGGCGCCTACACCGCTCGGATAAATTAGAGATGCGGCTTAATAATTCAAAGTATGCCGATTCCGAGGTATATGGAATATACAAAATCAGAAACTTTTGTGCATGAATGTTGTAAAGGACAGAAAAATGGAATTCAGAAATCATCCAATAAGTAGCACGCCTTGCAATCCAGTCCTTCCATCCCTCTGGCCTGCCTTTCCTCTGCTATTCAATGGAGCGGGCAGGTTTTGTACATCTATGCCTGTCACTTTGCCAGCCTGATATTGTTTACATTAAAATTAAAGAGAGAACTTCCTCTACTCGCGGGCCTGACATAATTCCACCATACTCTGGTGACCAGTTTGGGTGTAAGGTACGGGCAACACCACTACCCATAGGCGTGCCGACATGAAGCGTCAACATTACTCCCATTGACTCTACAAACATGCTCCCTCCCTGATTGTCTTTCAGCCTTCAAAGATTGCAGATCAGCGCCTATCTATCAAAGGACATAGGCTTTCGAATTGGCACCTTCACATGAGGATTCCAAGTCTGAAGGTCACAGTAGACCCCGGGCAGTCTCAAGCCCAGAGGCCCAAGTCCAGACAACGACTCTCAACGGGGCATGAATACTCGTAGACATGCAACTTGAAAGAGTCCTACGCATTGTATCCGAATCTAAAAATTGGCTGATCTCAGGTTCGAATTTCTCTCCGACACTCGGAATGGCTAGGTCTATAGCACTGTTTAGCTTCCTAGTACTTTTAAGTTCTCAATCGACTATAAGGTAAGCTGTAAAGCGTACTGCTGCTCTATGTAGACCTACGGAGGGCAATCCCACGGTATTCAGCCGGGTTATGATTATACTTCCTTAGGCAACATAATTTTCAAGATTTGTTGCAAGCCTCTCCCTTTAACTCTATTGCGCATATACTCATGCAGTATTCTGGCTTCAGTTGTTGTAACTTCATTCACAACTAATGGTCTCGTGGACGGATCCGAAACCGATGTTGACTGTGGTGGGGAGGCTGCCCCTCCATGCAAAGTGAATTCAAAGTGTAGGGTGAACACAGACTGCAGGTCAGGCTACTGTTACCCTCCTCTCAAAAGGTGTGCTAATAGTTGCAATGATAGATTGAAGAACGGACTTGAAGCAGACATCGACTGTGGAGGTGTCTGCAAAAAAAAGTGTCCCATTGGAAAGCGCTGCATTTTGGGGTCGGACTGCGCCACAGGCATCTGTGGCACAAACAAGAAGTGTAGTCTTTCTTCTTGCAGTGATAAAATTCTGAATGGTAATGAGACAGATATTGACTGTGGGGGTAAGAATTGCAAGAAATGCACCCTTCACAAGTCCTGCCAGAAAAATTCAGATTGTGCATCCAATCAATGTGGTACCATGAAGATCTGCATCAGGGAAGCATGTTCAAATGGCATTAAAGATGGCTATGAAACAGATGTTGACTGTGGAGGCCAGACATGCTCCCCATGCAACAATTTGAAGCAGTGTAAGAAGCCCCGAGATTGCAGCTCATTGAAATGTTTACGTGGCAAGTGTGCTGAGCCAACCTGCAGTGACGGAGTCAGGAATGGCAATGAGAAGGGGGTGGACTGTGGAGCAGAGTGCCCAACAAAATGCAGCTACATGACTCCATGTACTTCAAATGAGGATTGTAACTCGGGAGTCTGCGGCAACAATAAAAAGTGCTCGCTACCGAGATGTGATGACGGTGTTCGGAACGGGGGGGAGAGTGATACAGATTGCGGTGGTAAATTGTGTGCAGGCTGCAAAGCTGATCAGATCTGCTCGAAGAATACAGATTGCGAGTCCAAGGTATGCACTGCAAAACGGTGTGCCCCGCCCACGTGTGTTGATGCCGTGCAAAATGGAAATGAAACAGACATCGACTGCGGCGGCACCGAATGTCCTGGCTGTCTACTCGATCAGAGGTGCAATGTGGCCAGCGACTGCCTGCCTGCAGAACCTTACTATGAATGGTTGAGATCACTGGACAATCCTACTAACTTTAGCTCATTCAACTCAACCTGTGAACCCATCTATGGGGGCGCAGTGACGACATGCGGTTGCGAAAAGTCTGAAGGTTGCACCACTGTGAAATTTTATATGAACTTGATTGAACTCAATGATACCATCAACTCTGGCGAACTCGACACCAGTGAGTGTTTTCCCGCCACTGCTTTGGTGCAAATGAATGATGGTAGCATGCGCACGATGCTGGAGCTCCAAGTTGGCGATGAGGTGCGCGCTGTGGATTCCCAGGGTCTAGTGACTGCCTCCCCAATCTATGTCTTCCCACATGCCATTCAAACAGGCATGTACCGCTTCATAAAAGTAACTCTAGCCTCTAACCAGACCATCACTGCCACGCCCGACCACTACTTTATTGTTTCTCAGGGAGGAGGCGGTTGGTCTCACAAAAAGGCAGTCACTGCTCGAGACGTCAAAGTTGGAGACTCCATGTGGATCATCACATCACATCCGGCCCATGGTAATGAACGCTCATTACAGCTGTCTCAGGTCACCTGTGTGGAAAGTGTAATGGCAGAAGGCATCTACTCCCCTTTCACTTTGACAGGTACGATAATCGTTAATGGGGTCGTGGCGTCTGTATATAATGACATGCTGGGGAACGAGTATGCGATGCATGCATTTTGTGCCTGGGGCCGCTGGCTCTGGAGGGTTGCTCCTGGCTTCTTCTCTTACATGCATAGAAAGGAGTGGGCTTCGCCTCTGGCGCTGATTGTTGGGCGTGCAGCGGCTGGAGTGCTTCGGCTGACGTCCCTGTCATGAATCAGACTTTACAATGCTCGTCACCAAGCCGGGGAATTTTATTGGGATTTTCTGGCATGAAGTACATTACATCTATGGAAAGACACAATAACTATATAAAGTGTGTTACTCCCTTGTGTTGATACGGGTTGCATTCATCTCAGAGTATCACTGACAACTGACAAATACTGAGCCTTCTCCATAAATGGGAACTTGTAGTAAACTGCGAGATTTTTGTAAGCATAATGCTTGCAGTTTGAATGAGTAAAATTGTAAGTAACAGTACATAACATTGTATCAGCAATTACCCAAAATGGGAAAGCCTGGAGGCAACATTGGTGGTTCATGAAGGAGTGCCCACGCACAAAATCCAAAATTCGCCTTCCAACGTCGTGAACCCAAGGCGTGAATCTATCCTAAACTCCTTGAAGATCGCTGAGATTCAGTCTTTTCTTAGGGAGAGAACGAGTCGGCAAAGTTCAACTTTGGTGTATCAGATCACTTGTTCCACAATGTCATCGTTTCTTTGTGTTCGAAGACCGCAATATAGGCATAGCGTCATTTTCCATGCTGAGAGATCTCCAAATGTGAACAAATTGGGTGTTCACGCTCTTGTGTTCACTGGGCTTTGGGATGAAGCATCCTGTCGTCGAGCTGTATCAGGGGCTGGTCGATCAGGCTATGAGCTCATTGAGATTCCAATTCTGGAACCTGAAGGTGTGGATAGTGACATGACCAGAGCAGTGTTGGAGGAGCATGGGTTGAGTGCATCAACAAGTTTGGGTCTACATCCAGCAGCAGACATTTCCAGTGAAGACGCCTCATGCTGTGCCAAGGGGAAAGAGTTGCTCCTCAATGCCCTGCAAGTGACTGATGACATTGGTTCAGATATGATGTGTGGTGTGCTCTACAGTGCCATTCACAAGTACCCTGGCCCACCGACCAAGCAAGGGAGAAGAAACTGCATTCAAGCTCTTCAAGAAGTTGCAACTGCTGCTGCTGACAAGGGCATCCATTTAAATTTGGAGGCTGTGAATAGGTATGAGTCGAATGTGGTGAACACTGCTCTGCAGGCAATAGAATTGGTGGATGAGATTGGTAGGAATAATGTGTTTGTCCATCTGGATTCGTATCACTGTCACATAGAGGAGGCAAGTCAAGAATCAGCAGTGCAAACATGTTTATCGAGAGGCTTGTTAGGTTATGTACATGTTGGTGAGAGTCAAAGAGGCTACCTGGGGTCAGGGAGCGTAGATTTCCGAGGACTGTTCAAAGCGCTGGTCGCTGGAGGGTATTTGGGACCCATAACATTTGAGAGTTTCTCTTCAAGAGTGGTTAGTCCAGCATTGTCAAATAATCTGTGTATATGGAGGGACCTTTGGGAAGACAGTGATGATGTAGCAGAAAAATCCATAGCTTTCATCAAGAGCGAGCTCAAGACAGCCCAGTCCTGGCATGCACAGTAATTTGATCCCGGACTTGAGGATGGTTGTGGGGTGCGAGAGATATGAAGACATAGTGCATTCTATCACTATAAAATTACAATTTACTTGATTTGATATCGGTAATCATTGCACATTTTACTGTAACGTTAGCACTCAAAGATGCTGGCCACATGCAGCGCATTTTCTAGGCTGTCAGTAATTAGTAGACCTTCTCACCAAAAACTAAGCTTTAAGAGCAATGTAGCAGGGGCAAATTTGGTTGGTACGTTAATAATGACTTCGTAGTCTGACTGCCCCTCACGTTGTCTTCATCTCAAGCTGAACCATCCCTTCTCGTCCTCTTTTCAGTACCTCAGCGCACCTCAGTTGTGCCATCAGCAGTAGCATTTGTTATCGAAGCTAAGCAAAACTCTCTTAGAAGGCAGAGAACCGCAGAAAAGTCCCGTGTGGCCAACAAAGCCAGGCGGTCAGAGGTTCGCACTCTCATGAAGAAGGTTTTTACTGCTTTGGAACCTTTCAAGGCAGCTCCTCCATCCTCTGAAGCAGATCTATCTCCTATTCAACTACTCATTAATGAAGCTTACAGAGTTATTGACCAAGCCGTGAGCAAGGGAGTCCTTCATAAGAACACGGCTGCACGCAGGAAAGCACGCATGGCACTTGCAAGACAGAGCATATTGATTGAGGCTGGACTATACACACCCCAGTAAGGAAATGCAATGTAACATAATATCACATATTTCATAAAACATAAATCATATATGTTCACTCAGATCTCGACAGCAGTCTCATCTTTAGTGGCCCCCCTGGCGATGGCTTGTACAGCCGTGCATGCGACGGTGTTCACAATGTCAGCCACAGTACAGCCTCTGGAAAGATCATTGACTGGCCTTGATAGACCCTGCAACAAAGGGCCTATGGCAATAGCACCAGTACTTTGCTGTACTGCCTTGTATGTATTATTACCCGTGTTCAAATCCGGAAACACACACACAGTTGCCTTCCCTGCCACCGGACTAGGCTTGCCTTTAAACTTCTGAGCACCGATGGTCGGTGACACAGCGGCATCATACTGTATAGGACCCTCCACTGGCAAATCAGGCCTGCTCTGTTTCAAAATCTCAGTTGCTTGACTCACCTTATCCACCGCAGGGCCATGACCAGACTGCCCCGTCGAGTACGACAGCATGGCCACCTTGGGTCGTATTCCAAAAGCTGATGCAGTATCTGCTGTATCCCTCCCAATGGTAGCCAACTGTTCAGCACTTGGCTCCACAACCACAGCACAGTCAGCATACGCAAGTACTTTGTCTGGGAGACACATGAAGAAGACAGAGGAAATCAAAGCATCTGGGGAGGACCTCAGGAGACGGAGTGCCGGTCTGATTGTAGCTGCAGTGGTGCAGTCTGAGCCAGACACCATTCCATCAGCATCCCCCTGAGCCACCATCATAGTACCAAAAGTATTGAAATCTCGTAATTGATCCAGGGCATGTTCTAGAGTCATGTCTTCTTTGACTTTCCTGATCTCCACCATGGCTTGGGCATACGAGTTGTTGTCGCTGGAAGGATGTTCCAGGGGATTGATGACCCTTATCCCATTGACATCAATGTGCCACTTGTGAGCATTTGAGTGGATCTGAGCAGGATCTCCCAATAAAATGACTTGCGCAAGCCCTCTGGCTGTCACTTCAGCTGCAGCTGTCAACACCCTTCGGTCGTGTGCTTCAGGCAGCACAATCCTCTGGGGTTGTAATCTACATGTCTGATAAATTTGATGCACAAATCGTCGGGGTGTCACACGAGCCTCTGCCTCGCCAGTAGGGGGTTTCCCAAGGAGAGGCTCAATATCGATGTACTGACTGAACAGGGTTTCGCTCCTGTAAATCTTAGATGCCGAATCGGGCAACAATTGAGCGTCAATGTCAGCAAGCACCTTGACAGTGTCAAAAATCCCAGACTTGACCTCAAGTATGGGAAATACTTGATTGGAAAGGCACTGCAGAATCTTTTCTGTGGTATGGGGAAGGCCACCAGATGGTCCAGATCCATTCGTGAGAAGAAGTGCAGATATATTCGGACCACCCCCGCAGACGTGTGCAGCCGCCAAACTGAGGACGACATCTGCCCGTTCTTTACTGGTGATGACCAAGGGTCTCAATGCTGGTTGCCTGGACTTCTGTCTTTGTTCACTCAAATAATTGAGTTTATCCAAGAATTTTGAGATGTCGGTGGTGCAGACTAGTATCCCCTCCACGAGGGCATCCATATCCTCCAGTGAACCAAAGAGAGGTAGAGCATTCAACACAGCACACACTTCATTCAATCGTATGGCAGACAACTTATGATCTCTGGGAATGGCCCCAGCAAAAGGTAATCCAGCAGCTCTGAACTGCTGATTCAGTTGACTTGTCAGCTCGCTCAATTGCATCACTGGGACCCTGTTAATAATATATCCGGCAACATCAGCACCTGCTGACACGAGTTCTTGTCTAGCAATGAGCGCACTATTTACCAACTCAGGTATTTGAATGAGACCTTCTTCTGGATACTCATGATGAAGATCACTCACCATGACGATACGGGCGTTCAACTCGGCTGCCATCCTACCGTGAAATTCCAGGAGCCCTGATAGACCCCTAAGCCCAGAGCCTTCGATGATGACAGCTTCACGCCCTTGAATATAATCAGAATAGCTAGAATAGACTTTTTCAAAGAGCTCCTCATGCTGCGAGGCAGCAAGAAGTGATGCTGCTTCAACTTCACCGACACCATACATTTGTGTGCCTGCCCTGGTTCCATTGAGCTGGAAATGCTTCTTGATCACTGCACAATGCTTTGGAACTGATGTTCCTGGAAGCATCTGAGACCCAATGGGCTGGAAGAAACCCACCTTGGGGTAGCGTCTAAGTAACTGATCAAGCAAACCAACAAGGATAGGACCTGAGACAGAGTGAGCCCCGCCGATATTGACACAGTACAAGCTATCGATGCTGGCCGGAGTTGCCAACGTTGAAAAGGTCGAAAGGTACTTGTGAAGGATCGGTTTAAGCCTTTTAAGTTGCATCATCCTAGGGTTTAGCTCAGTTTACCGATGAGGTAATGCAGCGAGGATTGATAAGAAAAGAAGGTTCTTCTTACGAGTATTCATCCAAGATTGTAATCTTGATTCGAAAGTTGAATGTTACACAACAATCCATAAAAGAGGAACAACTGCCAGGCACTGAGAGAAATTATAGGAACCACCTCATGCCAATCTCCTAGCCCAGTATGTAAGAACAGGCAAAACAATATGAAAGACCTACAGTATCAAAAGGGTCAAAGCGTCTGATAAACTACGAGCACATAAAAAAAAAGGATATAATACGCTAAAATACAAAAGAGCGTACTGTTTGATTGGGTTTCAGTCAAAGAAATGCAAGGCTAAAAAATTCTCGAGCAGACGGTATGATAAGACCTGAAAACCAACAAGAAAATACAAACTCCATAATAACAGCATATGAGCTCAAGGTAAGGAAGTAGCATTATTTGGAACAACAGAGTTAACTGGAACATCTGTTGGCTGCTCCCCAGCGATCGCACTAGAAAACAAACCAGATGTCCCTGCATTTGTGGCCGTCAATGCAGTAGTGTCTGTCGCACTACCCGGGAGCTTACCTATGACGGCATTCTCTAATAGAGGAAGAGCAGGCATCTGGCCTGCATCTTCCCTAAGCAAGCTAGTAATGTAGCGTCCATGGGCCTCTAAACTTAGTTGCAGTTTTCTTTGAGCCTCCAACTGTTCATGCAACTTCTTTTGCATTTCCATTTGTATTTGCAATGCCTCCTCTAGTTTTTTTCTACGCTCATTTTCACTCTCTGAAGGCAAAGAGCTAAATCCACTGGGACTTCCTCCTGAAGGTTGGGTTTCTATTCGTCCCGAATTGTCATTGCCTCCTTCCTCATCTCCTAATGAGGGCTGGCTATTACTTCGACTCACAGGTCGTTTCCTCTTGGTTTTCCCAGACTCCTGCGGGCCTTTGATATTTATTCTGTACTTCTGGAGGTGACTTTTGACGTGAAAAATTGTAAGACCTTCAGCATTCATAAGTTTTAAAATGCCTTTGGGAGTGGCAGTTTCAGGTCCACCAAGCTGATGAATGGCCGCCACGAAACGAGAATGCAACTCTGGAGTCCACCTTAAACGAGCCTTTGATTGATCATCTGCCAGTAAATGCGGTTCTCTCAAGTTTCCTAAATCATAGTGATGCATCTGATGGAACCCATGTCCAGCCATCATAGAAATATTGCCATAAGTAGTTGCAGCTAGGGCAGCCAACTCTGGTGGCACTGTAGTAGTAGGCGTCGGCAAGGGTATATGATTTTGGTCCAGATTGTGCAGCCACTCTAGGTTATTCGCCAATGGGTCAAATTCTAACTGCGGAGGCCAAAACTCTAAATCTAGAGTATGCTCTGTTGGTGGAGGAGGGTGATTTCGGTAGTCGTGATGTGATTGATTCCCCTGCTCTTCATCCATGGCATCCGAATCTATGCGGCAGCCTCCTTAATTATACACAGACTGTGAACCACACAATCCGTGCGCATTAAAAGAAGCCCTTCCAAGTAATTGTTCAGCTGTCTGATTGCCCAATATTTCGCCAACCCGCTTCAGGCTATGGAGCCTATGGCCGTTGTAGCACTTTCAACAATTAAAGGATACCAACAACCAGACGCGTGATAAGCGAGAGTGGCGCTTATGTGGGAAACCAAAGCTTCTGCTGCGGTACAGCGTGTGTGCTATGAGTTACATCAAAATATTGAGTGTCTGAGTTGCTATCTCAATCTCTTCATCTGCTGGAACAACAAGGACTTTGATGCTAGACTCCTGGCTTGAAATCAATTCTATACTCTCCCCTCTAGCCAACACATTCTTTTCTTCGTCCATTTTTACTCCAATCCACTCGAATTTTGCACAAACCAGCCTCCTCACGGTGGAACTGTGCTCGCCTATACCCCCTGAGAACACTATAGCATCTACTTGTCCATTCATAACTGCTAAATAACTCCCTATATATTTCATGAGGCTGTATATAAACACTTCCAACGCTTTTCGATGCCTTTCTTCTTTACTCTCTTCAATGACGCGCATGTCGCCACCTGGCACACCCGCCAATGCTGCCAATCCACTATTCTTGTTCAGTACTTGCGTCAATTCATCAATAGTCAGCCCTTCCTTACTTTGCAGAATATTTAAAAGAATTCCTGGATCCAAATCTCCAGGTCTTGTAGCCATAATCAATCCACCTAAAGGGGTTCCCATACTGGTGTCTATGCTCTTGCCCAACTTCACTGCACAGATGCTCGCACCAGCCCCTAGGTGGCAAGTGATTACATTGAGGCTATCCAAGGATTTATTAAGGTATTTGGAGGCTGTCTTTGCCATATACAAATGATTTGTCCCATGAAATCCATATTTACGAACTCCTTTAAAAGGGAGTGCATAGGTATACGCCTCATGGGGCAAGGTCTGATGAAAAGCAGTGTCGAAAACAGCAACCTGCATTGCATGATTAAATAATTTCTTAGCAGCTACTATACCTTTGATTGCAGGAGGGTTGTGTAATGGAGCCAAAGGAATTGCCTCCTCAATCACACTCTCAACTGATTCAGTGATGACCAAAGCATCTTTGAAATGTAGCCCATGAACGACTCTATGGCCGACCGCTCTGATGCTAGCGTCAAAAGTACGTTGATCAAACAGTGAGTGCAAGACTTTGACAGATGCTGACAGAGCATCTTGGTGGTTCCTCAAAGGCTCTTGATGAGTTGTCTTGTGTTCTTTGACAGAGACATGCACGGCAGAATTGGAGGGATCTGCAATACGTTCACAAAGCCCAGAAGCTAGCACTTTAAGAGCTGAGTCGTGTATTATTTCAAAGACCTTGAATTTTAGAGAAGAAGACCCGCTGTTCAATACTAACAACTTCGGTACTACTGTCATGACTAATTAGAAAACCTATCAAGTTGTAAGACGCAGCTCTAATAGGGGGCAATACGACAGTGCAACAGCAATCAAACCCTTTGTAAAATGAAACCAAGCATGGAAATTACCTGACCTACATCGTCAATCGATTTGTAAGTGCCTCTGTCAGCATTTGTACAAAGTACATGTACCCGTAGACGAATAAATGAGCAAGCAAGATAAGGGTTCTACTTTGTAAAATTTTCACAGTATTAGGGACTTAGATGAATATTGAGGATCCGACAGAAACACCAAAAGCTGCAAAAGCTTGCGTCGGCGTTTTGTATTTCAGCCAATATCGCTATGATGCTCAGAGAAGACCAGTAAGTTGTCAAGCCATTCTGAGTGGAGAGAATTGAAATTTGAAGGGCGTTAGTTTACACGCACTTCGAATTTTTTCACAGATTTGTTCTGGGTTTAGGCAGAAATTAAAACCCACAGATGAGGCAGCCCAGCTCCCTACTGAAACTATACCTGGTGGTTCTTTTAAGTACGTGCATTCATATCGCTAGTCTAATCATCTCTTTTATACAATATAATTCTCAACGACCGTCAACAATGACAATAGGTACCTGTGTGTGGGCTACAGTGCATACGATGAGGAGCAGTTGAAGCGGTCCGCAGCCGGTCGAACCAGCTCTAGTGATGCTGTGAGGTTACCCTATTGTGAAGGGCTGGAAATAGTTTCAGCTGCCGCAACGCATCGCCCAGGTTTGCTGGCTGAGGGACCCTCCCCAGATATTTCTGCAGCAGAAACAGATGGTGCAAATATTCAGCAACGGCCGGGAAGAGCCTTCTTACCAGGAGCTGGGACGGGGCCGCCAGAATTGCCAGAATTCAACAAATTTATAGAGAGGTTTGAGAGGATATCGTGGAAAATAGTGCAAAAGATGGAGAGCAATATGCAGTTTATGATGAACAATGTTAAAAAGGGGCTCCAAAAAGTATGGACAGAAGATAAAGACGGGGGCAAGGAGAAGTGACTAGAGTCAAGTGGAATTTCCTACCAAGCGCACCGACCAGAGCGGCGGCGTGAAATTTGCCTACTGTACAGTATATTTACTTAAAACCGGATTTGTTTAATTACAGTATTCTCTTATTGTTTTGAAAAGTCAACATTGTTCATACCAAGGAGGCATGACGATATTGCAAAGTGCATGCATATAATTTGGATTCTAATCGAGATTACGCTTCAAGATGCTGTCTGCCTTGTCATGGATACCTAAAGGCTCCGCAAAACAGATACCAGAGCGTTTGGAGCCAACAGAAGAGGAATTGGCCATTCTTAAGGCCTCCGTTCAGATTGAAGAACCCGAAAAAGAAGTAGAGTCTGACAGCGAACCTAGCACATCTGACGAGGATGACAATCCTATCGAGATTGAAGATGATTTAGAGGTAGCTTTAGCAGCTGCAAAAGCGGTGAAAGGCCGTACATCAAATGTTTCAGTGAAACCAGTCAACGACAGCTCCCTCGCTGCAGCCATGGCTGAGCTCGAGATGGACAAATATGATGATAGTGATGATGAGCGAGCTGGTGCGATTGACCGTATTCTTGGTTCTGGAAATCCAGGAATGGCTTTCTATAAGGATCCTAGATCCGACCCATATCTGCATGGTGAGGAGTATGAAGCTGACGAAAGCATTGTCGGTAGCGAGGATGAGGAACTTCATTTGAAAGATACAGATTTGCTCCTTCTAGCTGCTAGAAATGAAGATGATGTCAGCCATCTTGAGGTATGGGTGTACGAACAAGACGACGCAGATGGCCCTGGTAATTTATTTGTTCATCATGCCATATTGCTGCCTGCTTTTCCTTTATCAGTAGCATGGCTGAATTGCCACCCGCTTTCTGATGGGGGTGGAGCAAATTTGGCAGCAGTTGGCTCTTTTGAACCAGGAATTGAAATATGGGACCTTGATGTGATAGATAGTGTAGAGCCCATAGTTACCTTGGGTGGAGCAGATTATAATGCTGCCAGAGCCCAGCTAGAAAAGACTAAAAGTGAGAAAAAGAAGAAGACGGGCAAGAAAAAGCTCAAGTTGCCAGAAATTCCTGTGAAGCCAGGGAGTCATTCAGATGCTGTGCTGGGACTTGCTTGGAATAGACAACATACCAATATATTAGCATCAGCTTCAGCAGATAAAACAATAAAAGTTTGGGATGTTAAGAAGCAGTCCAGCACTTTGACTTTGACTCACCACACTGACAAGGCTCAGGCGGTGGCTTGGTGTCCAGCGGATGCCTCCTTGCTCCTTACTGGTGGTTTTGACGGCAGTACATGTCTGGTAGATATAAGGGCGCCTGACTTCAAGCCTTCAAATTGGAAGCTGGCATCTGACGTTGAATCACTAGCATGGGATCCCCATAATCCAACAAGATTTGCGGTTTCAACGGAGGATGGTGAGGTGCTGTATTTTGACTCGAAAGGAGGTTCCACCAGCAAGCCAATTTTTAGATTGAAGGCCCATGATAAAGCAACAACTGCTCTTGGCTTTTGTCCAGGAATGTCAAACCTGTTCTTCACTGCATCCACTGACAAGTTGATAAAATTGTGGTCTGTGGAAGGTGGCCTGATGCCAAAACAACTGGTGGCACAGGACCTCAAAGTAGGTGCAATTTTTTCAGCGGCATTCTGTGCAGATGCCCCTTTCACATTGGCTGCAGGCGGAGCGAAAGGGGAAGTTGCTGTATGGAATCTGATGGGACATGAGGATGTTTCAAAATGGATATCTAGTCATGATAGTTAGCACAGCTTTTGTAAGCCAATCAAAATTGTGCCAGCGATGCTTGTGGTGGGATTTCTTTGTGCCGGCACAGTGAACAAAATTGTATAAAACTCATTTCCTTGACAGTTTACACATACATTGTTTAGGTCAGAATTTTGAATTGGGGTGTCAGAACTTAGACACCAGTATATATTCGGTATACCCCGTCCAACTCGTATAATCTTTAGAATGTCCTCGTACATGCGCATTCCCGGAGCTCAGAGCTTCAATATGTCCCGAAATAATCCTGCCATGTTTTCCAGAGGGCATCGTGTATCTAGACCCAATGCACCTCGGAAATTGAGAGCCGAGGCTAACACCCCACCTTCTGACCAAGGGGGAGATTTTGCGTTGGCGCCGTCTCAGCCCAAGACTCCTGTCGGGCAAATGGCAGCTTATTACCTTCAGATGCAGCCCCATCTCTTCCAAGAAGCAGTAGACAACGAATTGAGGAAATTGAAGGAGGCAAGGGATGCAGACACAGCTGCTGCAGCACCAGGCCAAGGCGAGGAAGAGAATCAGAGTGCTTCATCCTCTATGGACATCGTCCTGAACAGACGAATGGCTGAGGTCAGAAGAGCCGAGCAGATGGTTGCAGTAGAGGATTTGATGTACATTTGTATACTAGAGAAATTTCAAAGAATTGGAGTAGAGTTGCTCCCACGAGTAGAGCCCATACAAGAGGATGTCGCCACTCTGAAAGCCTTGACAGAAGGAGTTCACTCTGTTGAGGCAATTGCTATGGTTAAGGAGCACATACTTGGCCTTCTTGGGCCAGCAGCTATGGCATATCCAGACACCATGATAAAAATGAGCAAGCTACAAGCAGCTCAAGTGTATGCCGCCAGCACTATGTTTGGGTATTTTTTGAGAAGGGTGGACAATCGATTCAAGCTGGCAAAAGGGCTGGGCCTGCTTCCAGAGAGTCCAGAGGATACTGTAGCAAAGTTGGAGAGGTTATTCTCCGTGGCAGATGATATGGCTGGTAGCGATGACCCAGACTCAGCTGTGGCAGCACCTCCACCAGACCAAGGTGAAACACCACCGTCTTCTTTGGTCAAGAAATCTAAGAGTGCCTTGAGAGAGTATGTGGAGTCTTTTGATCAGGATGTGATGCTTAAAATGGCCCGGTTGGTGACAGTTGAAGGAGCAGCACTTGTTGACCGTCAGACTAAAGCGTTGTTTGGAGATGTCAAGAAATTAAATCAAGAGATGCAAGATGCAGTGGGGCAGGATGCTACTAGTGTAGAAGAGCTCATGGAAAGGGTGCAGCAGGCTGTGGCTGGGGGTCATGTGTCCAGTGTGACAATGAGTGTAGGCACACAAAGAAGGTTGGTTTTAGAAGCTGTAGCGTATGGGTGCTTCTTGAAGGATGTGGAAGGTGAAGTGGATAATGATTATCACGGGTTACTTACTCCAATCAGTTCTATGGTAATGTAAGCTGTCTCCTAGGATGTCCCCATCGTAGAGGAAGAAAGAATTTGACCGATCAGACCTGACGTGGACAGTGGCCGCGTGACATGAGTACTCTACACATGAATGTGTGGAACTAAAATGCCCATCAAATTTCAAAGCTTAAACGGTGCATAATTTCAAAAACGGTTTTACTCTCCAAACCCAGCCTCCCTACTTCGAAGTTTTCGATCTCTCTAGGTGATTCGCCTTGAAACGAGGACTACTCTCGGAGCGACCGATTACTCTTGAATATTCGCTTTTCTTAGATCATAACACCACACTTGCGCAGATTACACCCTAGTATAGAAATGAGCCACGTATTGAGAGCCTGATAAACGTCGGATTGTATACATCGGGGCGGTGTCTTAAAGCTCGCGAGCGGCCCAATTGCTTGCAGAATATGTCCGGAATGGTTGCTTTGGAAAGCAATTGGGGACACGAGCAATGGATTTCCTCCACTCTTAAAGCAAACGAGGTAATTGTAGGCCATAGCTATGGTTTCCACGACGTCCCTCGGCCTCCATCTAGGCGCCGCTGCCGCCACTGTATTACTTGTGCTGGGCTTAAGTATCATCAGCACAGCACTACTGTTGCATCTGCAAATCTTCTTCCAGACTATGCCGAATGGTGGCCTGCTGGAATGAGATCCCCTACTCCCTATTTTACATTGAGACGATCTCAACTTGACTATCAGATTCTCAACAAGCACTCTCGTCAAAACTGGCGCAAGCAAGAAGATATCCTAGGAACTAGTCCATCTGCACTGCTAACATCGCGGCATCGCCCTTCACTGACAGTATCTATCCCATCTACGTACACCAATGTGAATGCTGCTGACCATGGTCAACACATAAAATTGACAAGCACCCAGACAATCCACATCAGGCATCAGCAAAATGCCACAGTCATACAGAGAGCCACGACTGCACATCGAAGAAACTTGTCTGAGACAACAACACCTATGAACGTGGACTCAGCAAAACGCAGCAAAGTTGACAGTACAACCTTCACTGCATTCGTTGGTCTGGCGCCACCGGCAGTTTATCCAGGAGTAGTCTTGCAGCCATCAACAAGCGCTCCAATTGTAGCCACTCCACCAATATTCCATGGTCAACCCTGCACAGCCAAGTCGGACTCTGACGGAAGTAACTGTAGTTTCAGTGCCCCATCATCTGTTCAATCAAGTGATGGAGGGGGGTTATTTATCCCCATTGGAACAAAGGAAGGAATGTCATCCAACGAGTATGTAGAACGACAGGCCCGTCTGAAGGCTGAGCGTGCATATCATGTAGTCAGAGCAGTTGAGATACCACATTCACCACCTAAGCAGCAACAGAGTTGGTCAGAAATTTTCAAAGGCATCGCAGACACTTTGTTGGGCACAAACTCTTAGGAATAACTAGTAGTTATCATTTCAAATGGAATAAGATACAATCTCTCAAAAGTACAGAACATATATATATCTCACATTCTAGCCATCTTCTACAAGCATAGCACTGCTAGCATACCCTCCGCTCTTCCTGCCAATCAATCGTCCCGCGGCAAAGAATGCCAAGGGATCATGAAGCTCTACAAAATCATTGACTGTAGGACTCTCCCTATCTCTCCCTTGTTTCCAGCGCTTCTGCAGGAATGGGAGGACCAGTGAAGGTGATGTGTCAAACCATTGAATTGATACATAGCTAGCAAAAAACCCATTTAGTGTGCCTCCCTGGCAGTCGGGGAGGCCCTCAGCACTGGAAGTTCCATACCCCTATAAATGACATTAGACTGAAAAGAGAAGGGATGAAGATAAAAATATGAATAGTTTTTCGTGCCCTCCCCAACAAACACTGCATTTTGCAAAAACTTACCATCAAACCACCACTATTATGTCTCTCCAGCTCATGCACAGACGATTTTGATTTGGGGCACAATTTAGCACTTGCTTGTAATAAGAATGGTGTCAACAGTAATGACAGTGCACACACGCCCATCATTAATAAATACACCTCATTAGGTATAAGATTCCTTCCAGTGGCCAACGACAACAGAACAAAAGCTAATTCTCCTATTTGAGCCAAATTTATGCCCACAGATAGGGCAACATCCAATGAATACTTAAACAGCATTACCGTGGCAGCTATTACCAGTGTTTTTGCGACTATGATAACCATGACTCCAGCCGCAAGGAGTGGGAGATGGTGAAATAAGAACCGAGGTGCCAGTATCAATCCAGTAGATGATATGAAAAGAGCCAAAAAAATATGAGCTACGGAATCTACCAGAACCAAAACTGAATCGCTTTGTTCAGTTCCAGAGACCATGACACCTGCAATAAAAGCTCCCAACTCCGCTGAGATTCCCAGCTTAGCTGTTCCCATCGCAGCGGCTAAACAAAAACCAATTGCCACCATTTGAATGACTTCATTGTCTGCATTTTTTGCGAGCGCTCTGGCTGCCTTTGGTAAGACGAGTCTTGTAGCAATGAAAGCCACAACAAGAACAAATGCTATCCGGGATAGAACTTTCAAAATTGCGACAGCCAATTCTACCACATTATTACTGCCACCAGATGTTAACCCACTTGATATGACCGGCATCGATGCAAATAACAAACCAACTACACAATCCTGGAAAACTAAGGTACCAATAGTTATCTGCCCTGGTATAGTGTTTGCCCTCCCTCTGTCGCTAAGACACTTGACTACGATAGAAGTGGAACTCATTCCCAACAGAGCACCCAGGAAAGCGCCAATAGGCGCCGATGAGCCTATAATTCGGCCTCCAAAACCTCCCAAGGCGGCAAAGCACAAGAGCTGTGCTGCACCTCCAAGCAATGCAACTTCTCTCACAGCTCTCAGTTTACCTATTGAGAACTCCATTCCAAGTGTGAATAGCAGGAAGAAAACACCCAACTGTGCCACTGATTGCACTTGTACTATTTCTTTCACTAAATCCAGGCCGCCAGGTCCAATAAGACTGCCAGCTATAAAATAGCCATTGATGGTTGGTTGACCCAATAACTCCATCGCTAAGCCTCCTGCAGCTGAAGCACATATCAAAATTGTCAAATCCCGGACAAACTGATAGTCAAGGGTCAAACTCATCGACCCATCTTCATTTGCTTTTGACAGCACATATTCATTATCGTGGGAGTCGATAATTCTATCAACGTCGGTTTCCATCGCAACATCCATTCGTGGCTTCTCTATTGATGTTGAGTTATCTTTTGATGTATCATTATCTCCTAGTTTAATAGAATCTGAGCTGGTGCTGGCTGCTTCATGTAGAGAGGCAGCTTCCGCTTCAGCAGTGCGGTTTGCTGCGGCTTTCTTCTGGCTGATGATTATAACTGTCTCCTGCATAGTCTCTGAACCTTTAGCTGCTAACGTCTCATTGAACTGCTTTCCTACTTCTGCTTCTCGTTGCTCTTCTTCATGTTTGAATTCTTCTTTCAAAGCGTCTCCCAGGACCTGATTGGAGACAAGTAAGGGTTGAGGGACGTGAACAACCGACAAGCAGGATAGTGCAACTTACTTGTGCGATAGTCTCTTTTGGTTTATCGGTGGAGTTGTTAGCGTTTTCAGTCAATCCAGAGCCATTCACGGTTTCCAAGCTCTCAGTGCCAACAGACGTGATTCCTTCCAGACTATCTGCGTCTTGTGCTGCACATGACAGCAGCAAAAGAGCGACTGTGAGCGCTATAACAGCAATATTGGTCATTACAAACTATGCATTTGTATTTTTTGCCCAAGCTTCTGGAACAAATCAGACTTTGGGTCTTACACGGCAAGCTTCGAGATATACAAATCCCTAGTAATCTTCAGCAGAATGGACAATCAATCATTGAAATTAGTGTTTCGGTGAACGCACAGCAGTTGGCTATCCCTTGCCGGCACTGCTTCAAGCAGTCTGCTTGCAACTCAGTTGACAGGATATGGAGTTAGACCAACTTGCAGTATTGCAAGCCTGCTCATACTCAAAAATTACACAGCAACTAAATGAAGTATTCAAATGTAACAAAAACTAAAGGAAAAAATTTCAAGGCAGCAAATAGCTGCTGGTAATCTATTATGTGAAGACTCTTCTGGATTTTGGCGACTTCTTTGGCCTTCTTCTTGCTGGTTTGGACGCTCTACTACCTGAAGAGCTATTTAACCTCTTCTTTGTTGCATTAGCATTGGCAAGTGTCACTGCTAGAGGAGAAGCATCATCATAAAACAAACCTCCCTTAGCATCAAAGGAATGTGCTATAGCAAATATAACTGTACCTGGTTTCCATCTGAGTTGAACCCTGCTGCCTATGGCATTGGCTCCACAGAAACCAGAGGCATCATCATCATTACTGCTACATGTGCATCTTTTTGGAATTAATCTATTCGGATTAGATCCTGTGGTTGAGCACTGGAGCACTGACAAAATGGTGTCAACAGGAGCGCTATTAACACTACAAGTGTCAATGCTCAACAAACTAGGTTTGGGCACTTTCAATTTCTCCAATGAGAGACGTACAATCTGTTTTTTATAGACAGGATCAATGAGCCTCTTTGCAATACGGACACCATCTACGCTTCCAGAGCATAGATCAGCCAACAGTTTTGGGACTTCCATGTCTCCAGCAAAGGTAAAGGTTCTGCTTGTAGCTGGAAGCTTCGCGGGCCTCAAAACAGATGTAACTGTCATTTTAACAAACCTAGGTTGTGGTTGCGGTGACGGGCTTGGAGGCTCCAGAGGCGGTGGATTCGGAGGATCCGGAGGGGGTGGGCCTGGAGGCCAAGGAGGTGGCGGAGTAGGAGGATCCGGAGGCGGTGGGCTTGGAGGCTTAGGTGG
>JAAMXV010000428.1:0-15076 GCA_019693495.1 Axilococcus clingmanii
AGGGCCGTCTCTGGTGTGGTTGCAGGTTACCACATATGCATCAGCCTGCCCAGGTTCATTCTGGCAAACACAGACACACTTGGGGCTTTTATTAAATCCACCAACCCCAAGTAATCTAAGGTCCTTCCTCCTATGGAACCGCCACTCAATTCTGCATTCCTCACAAAGCAGGTGAGGGCTTCCCACAGTGCATGGGGGCCGCTCAGTGTCAGCAGGACATCACCAGACACTAAGAGGCAGAAATGTGGCTGTCTTGTGCCTAACTGCAAGCCTATAACTGCTGTAGCTTTGTGAGATGGCGGAGGCCGAGCTGCAACAAGAGCTGTGTACTCTCCAGCCACTCTTGGTGGGACTTTACCGACATACAAAGGCACGGCACCCAAAAGACCTTGAACACCGTCAGGCAGAGAGCTGGAACCAAGATGAGAGGGGAAGATCCATTTAGGAGCAGCTAAGTATGCTGAGAATATGTAGAATAGTAAAGAGGAATCAGTTGGTAAATCATCCGGTGTCCATGCCTTTCCCATCCATTCTCCACCAGAGCTCCACTCGAATGCCTTTACCACTGGACCGTCTGCAAGGCGACGCAATCTGGATAATATGTATCCATTCGGCGTTGCTACTAGCAAACCAGATGGAAACTCCCCTTTCAGTAAAGCAGATATGCCTTGGTACGTGTTTATAGCTTCCAAGCAGGCAGAAACCTCGGAGGGACATGAATAATGAAGACCACCCCCCATCGACCGTAATCTATCCATTATTTGCCCCTTCAAACCAGATACCTGAAGTTCGTCATCTGCACGTGCCGTGTTGTGAGCACCATTGCCACTGACGGAAGAGTCCAATGGAGAAAGGATCAGGCTACTCCAGCCCAGTGCACTAGCAGTGGTGGTCACTCCACTGTGTGCAGTATCTATTGCTGTGATGAGAGGGTGTAGTACTTGCTCTGCCATCCATTCTCTCAAATTCTCAATGCCACCCATGAGGGTGCGCTGAGTCAGATCAAGTCTTTGTAAGGCACCTTTCTCACTATCTGGGGAAGAAGGCTCTAATTTTCCATCTGCTCTTGCCATTGTTGTGGCGATGCCTTTGGCCTGTGCTGAAGGTCTATATGGAGGCGGCGTAGTCCCAATTAATGATGGACTGGGACCCCTACCTAAACTATAGATATAGTCTCCTGCTACAGGACCTTCTATGGCTTGCTGAGCTCCAATTTCAAATTCATCCAATACTTTTTTCAGGTGCTCTGGCGTCATTGATTTATCAGCATCATAAGGTGACCTCTTACCGGCAGAACGGCTGCCCGGGGACGGTACTCGTTGCATGGGTGACACTTCTTGATAAGTGACGGGAGTAAGTGCAGGACTCTTTTGAACATTTCTCAAAGGTGCACCCAGGAGTCCCATCGGGGTTGCTGCCTCCTGTCCAACACCAGCCGCTGCCTTCATAGCGCCAGGTGGTGTAGTAATGCCATACAGTTTCTTTTGAGCCTCATTCAGATCTGTCTTCCAGGGTGGTCTTTGCTTTGCTTCAGGAAGGTATAAATAACCTTGCAAGGCAATGATGCCAAGCATCGCAGCTGCAATGTATGACACTATGATAGCATATGGCTGCAACGTGTCATTTATGAGCGAGGTGGCATTCCCAGCAATAACGATACAAACGCCACTTGCTGCAAGCAAGGTAGTTGCAGAACGTAGAACACTCTTTGCTGTCAAATTCGGTTGTTCGTGGAAAGGCTCAGGTCGTACGTTCCAAGCTTTTGACGACATGCTACCCGCAACAATTAAGATCAGAAAGCCGTAGTGTTACTTCAAAATCTGAATGCGATGCATCATGACGCGATTGACGGCCTAAATAAGAAATAATTAAACGTGATACTAGTGAAATCTCGCAGAAACATACTGTACGTCTATTCAAAGAAGACAGTCGATGGTCCCAATTGATATACTGTACTGTATATGTGGACCACGACATAATATAGAATCCTAATGCTATAAAAATCCACAAATCCGCTCCTAAGAAGAAGTATCATCAGGCCTTGTCAGTCGTTCTAATTGCATCGTTAGAGACATGCCTGGCAAGAAAGAAAAACAAACCTCAGCTTCATTATCAAAGAAATTGAAATCCGATGTAGAAATGACAGATACTAAGGCCGATGTCAAGAAAAAGGCGAATGAATCAACAATACCTGAGCGTTTGGAATTGCAAAGGACAAGAGTCATATGCGGAGCAGACATGAACTATCATGTAAGTCGATCTATGCTTCAAATTGCGTAGCAAATGCGCTCGGGGTAATGCATGCTTGCAAGTCATCCTGACTCATCGGCCACCGCTCCGCCTCTCGCAGACAAGCAGCACCATCGCGGCCAATCAATACATGTCCTCTGGTTTAGATTCTGCCTTCAATTTTGAGAAATTCAAATCTGGACTTGACATCAAGGTTAACAAATATGAGGATTTTGTCATGGAATTTGAGATTAAGGGCATCACCTGTGCCATGGCTAATTCCTTGCGGCGTATCATACTTTCTGAGATTCCTACTATGGCCATTGAACACGTCTTTGTTGTCAATAACACTAGCGTTATCCAAGACGAAGTATTTGCACATAGATTAGGGTTGGTCCCAATAAATGTAGATCCACGATTGTTTCAGTACAGAGGAAGAGAAGATGCTCCAACAGAAAGGAACACAGTTGTTTTCAAGCTAAATGTCGCTGCTCGAAGGCTGCCAAACGGTTTGATAGATAATGAAAAGGTATATAGTAGTGCATTGACATGGCTACCTAATGGTAGTGAAATGCCAGAGGAGACAGGAGCACATTTTAATGTATCACAAGAAATTAGTATGCCTCCAGTGACACCTGTGCATGATGATATTTTGTTAGCTAAATTGAGACCGGGACAGTCGATAGAATTAGAAGCCCACTGTACCAAAGGGGTGGGGGAAGAACATGCGAAATGGTCGCCTGTCGCTACCTCATGGTACCGTCTCATGCCCGAATTTGTCTTATTGAAGACTGTGGATGGAGAGGATGCTCACATGTTGGCTTCAGAACTTCCAGGACTGGTGATTGTAGAAAATGACAAAGCGGTGGCAGGAAATGCTAGGGACTACGATAAGTTGCTTGAAAAGGCTCGACGAATGAGCGGTGAACCACACTGGTCTGATAAAATACAGCTCCGGAAGCGTAAAGACCACTTTATTTTCACTATAGAAAGCACTGGCGCTTGGAAACCACACGAATTGTTCCTTGAAGCCATCAAAATCATGACATCAAAATGTGATAAGGTTCTAGAAGGACTGCAAGCATTTCCAGTCAATGTGTAAGTATAGATACATGCAAAGTAGGACTCATTTACTCATTTATAAATTCCAGTCAAAAGGTGCCTCACTGCAAATGCCAGAAAACAACTGAGTGCTTGCAGCACTAGAATACGAACACATAATTCACATTCACTCATTGGACCTGCTATTCTCAAGATAAGGTTGACTAGGTTGTAGTTGGGAGTGTGGTGCAAGAGCCCAGTCGATGGTTCATACTTGGGGAGTCTATGCCTTGGACATGGAACAAATTTGAACAGCTGGGGAATAGAGTAGACGAAATTGAAAACTTGAGGCAGCAGAAACAGCAGCAGTGTCTCTGAAAAATGTCCCAAAATTCCAGCTACCGCCAATGTCATACCCGCAAAATATGTGAAGGTATCCCCAACAAACACTTTTGCTGGAAACCAGTTTGACTGCAGTAGGGCTGCTGTGGTGGCTGCCAAAGGCAACATCAAGTATGCAGAGAAGAGATGTCCATCACGTCTGCTGGCATCTTTTATGGGATCAAAGACGCCACCCAATTCAATTAGATTATGGCACAATACAGCGCCAGCAATAATGAGTGTCTGTCCAGCTTCCAATCCGTTTACTCCAGCCAAAATGTTTATGGAGTTGGCACAGAAGATCACCAATGCTATCATATATAATTTGTACACAAATCCTAATTCTAAATATGGAGACTGCAATCCTATCAAAACCTTGAAAGGTTTAGGTACAATGACTCCAGTGCCCCCAGAATAGGCAATCATGAGGGGGAGGGAGGCCAGGCACGGCAGAATCAATTTGACTCGCCATGGAATATCTAACACATCATCAGCAAACCCTAAAAACAACATGAAGCAAATGGTTGCAAGGGCTGCATTATAATCAACCAGCCATGCATCTGTGACATGGACTCTTTCAATGTTTAAAAGATCCTTCCACTTGCCTCCATTGGTGAAGACGTGAACAAAGGCAGCTGCATCGTGATAGTGGAGTTGCTGGAAAAGAATGATACACACCAGGAATACAACACCACATGCTAGACCTAGAGATTCTGGTATTTTCTTTTCTCCTGCTGCACTTCCTTTCTTGTTAATATCAAGACCATAGAGATCAGCAAGCAGAGTGTAGCGAGCTACGAGTGGAACGATTGAACGTGTCGCCAAAAATCCAAGGCAGCTGATCGCAGCACTGATCAAGATTGAGTAACGCGTCCTCTCATCATGTATGTGAAGGGACCATACGAATATGCTTGGTGCAAAGGCTAAAAGATAGATCACCCGAAGCCAAAACTTGGGATGCATTTCAAATCTAAAGTATTTTGCTCAAATGCTTTTTCAATGATAATCTTGATCTAAAAGTAAAACGAGCATGTCAAATTTATATTAAATGAACCGTATCAAGTAGATCGACAGAACAGAAGCCAGACAGATTTGGAAGACATTGACCAAGTCATTTGTCAGCCAAGCGGACTTGCCTTGAAGAGATGCACCCAAAATACTCTCTGCTATATTTGCTACGAAAGAGGCTGCAGTAATACTTATGGCTCCTCTAACATTTGATTCTCTCAAGAACAAAGCTATCAAGCCTACAGAGGCTCCTGCCACCAACCCTGCCAGGGTCCCCTCTACGCTGACAGCTCCTTCTGTCCCTCTGGGTACTCGTTTCAGGGATGTTATCAAATAGGTAGTCTTTCCATAAGCTTTTCCAACTTCACTCGAGGTAGTGTCTGCCAATTTACTGGCAAAACTGGCTATAAATCCTATCCTCCACAATGCATTTGGAATGTCTAGACCTCCTGTCAGGGCACCTATTGCACATACAATTCCTGCAAAACCAGAGCCTAAAACACTTCCTAACCCTCTCCTACCAGATCTGGCTTCAGCAATACCTTCCTTTTCTTTCTGTGCCAACTTCAGCTTTGTGACCAGGGAGCCAACAATGAAATAGAGACAGACAATAAAATAACATCCTGGTCCAAAGGCTGCATATGAAAGGGATCCTAGCAACCACGAGCTTACCACACCTTCCCATGTCAGCCCTTTCAAAAGAACTTTTATCCCCCCAACATACACAACAGTATTGATAGCTGCACCTGCGACTATGCCAGGAGTCGCTGACAAAGCAGTGCTTAGAAGTGTGTCGAATGGTCCCGGAAGAGCTCTACAGAGCGATATGGGTGATTTGTAGTTCACATTATGTCCTCTAGTGGGACTACTTGTGATATTACGTAGGGTCTTGAAGGGCGATCGTTTGATGCTCGGTCCGATTACAGACCTGTTCAGTCCCACATTGGGATGCCTGAGGTTTTTCATGGCTCTAAACGAATCAAATTATTGTAATCTATCAACTGTTAAAAGGAAAGACGGTACACTCACAATGTTTTCAGCACTGCCTTTGCAGCTGCAATGGTTGCATCAATGTCGGCTTCGGTGTGAGCCAAAGAAGTAAATCCAGCCTCAAACTGACTTGGTGCCAGGTATACTCCACGTTCGAGCATTCCTCTATGGAATCTGCCAAATTTAGCAGTGTCACTAGCCTTTGCATCTTCAAAGCAGTTCACAGGTCCTTCACAGAAGAAAAATCCAAACATTCCGCTGATGTGGCCACCACACATCGCATGGCCAGTCTCCTTGCCTGCTGCCAAGATTCCATTGATCAGGCGACCAGTTACCTTGTCCAAGTGCTCATAAGCACCGGGGCGAGACAATATTTCCAAAGTTTTGATACCAGCCACCATTGCCAATGGGTTCCCAGACAGTGTCCCTGCCTGATACATGGGACCTGCAGGTGCAACCATTTGCATAATGTCCTTCTTCCCGCCATAAGCACCTACAGGGAGACCACCACCAATGACCTTACCCATGGTAGTCACATCAGGGGTCACACCAAAATACTCCTGTGCACAGCCCTTTGCAATTCTGAATCCGGTCATGACTTCATCGAAGCAAAGCACAGCCCCTTCCTTGGTGCACACCTCTCTAAGACCTTGGAGGAACTCCTTGGTTGGTGGGATGAAACCGGAATTACCTACGACCGGCTCCAATATAAGACCTGCAATCTCACCCTTGTTTGCCTCAAAAAGAGCTTTTACAGATTCAAGATCATTGTACTGGGCAGTGAGAGTGGCAGCAGCAGTGGTTGCAGGTACGCCTGGAGAGTCTGAGAGACCCAGAGTCAGGACGCCCGAACCTGCCTGTACAAGAAATTGGTCCGCATGCCCGTGGTAGCAGCCCGTAAACTTGATGATCTTTTCACGGCCAGTGTAAGCGCGCATCAGACGGACAACACTGAGGCAAGCCTCTGTTCCAGAATTGACGAACCGGACCATCTCAACGGACGGGACACGGTCGATGACCATCTTGGCTAGAACGTTCTCCAACTCGCATGGAGCGCCGAATGAGGTTCCTTTCTCAAGCTGAGCGCGCAGGGCATCGTTGACTTCGTCGTCACAAGCACCAACGATGGCTGGACCCCAACTTCCAACATAGTCGATGTACTTGTTGTTATCAACATCCCAGCAGTAAGCACCCTTGACCCGATCGAAAACGATGGGCTGTCCACCAACAGACTTGAAGGCACGGACAGGGGAGTTCACACCACCTGGCAAAAGATCTTGAGCCTCCTTGAAGATCTGTATAGAAGATTTAGAATAGATAAGATTCCAATGTCACGAGCTATGACGGGCCGTGTAGCCGCCCTTGCTGTAATCGCGGACAAAAGGATTAGGAGACGGTGTCCCCCGACTCACCTCTTCAGAGCGCTTGGTATTTAGCTTAGGTGGAGCAGCTACAGCACATACGGGGAGACGGCTTCGAGGAGCAGCTGAAACCTGCGACAAGGTTTGCAACTTGGCACCCACGAATGATTTGTTAGCTAAGGTTGTCTGCATCTTTGGGGCTATTGGATAGAAATCTAAATAATTGAGATCTCCTACGCAAAATGTGAGAAAGTTTAATTTTACTTTGTGAGCGCATGCATTGTTAAAGGTGCGGGTTATCCAGTTTATCCACCCAGAATTCCTAGAACCTGTGGCATGAATGGGACATGACCTATTCTCTTTGTAAGTTACAGTGCTTCCATAAAATAGAATGGGAATATGCTGATCAAGTATTCTTTTGCAGAGTTGATAGTGCTGGGGTTAGATAATTATTGCTCCTATCAGGTAAATGGGCAACAAGCTCATACGATTCAAGTCCAGCTTCTGGCGTATACTCCCAACAGACCTCAAACGTCTTATTCCTAGCCACTGGATCATGTAAAGCCTTCAAGCAAACATCTGCCACATCCGCACATGCAATACCTTGTTGAATACGATTCTTCTGATCAAAGACAAGTGCCTTATACCCACCCGCCTCTTCCAGCAATGGACCCGGCCTTACGATGGTGTATCCCAGCCCGCTGTTTCTCAGATATGTTTCGCCTTTTCTTTTGGAGGAGACAACCCTATCCCTGGTTTGCTCATCCAAACCTGGTCTAGGAGTTCCTGCACATGAAACAAGGACAATATCAGTTTCTTGTCCTGCAGGAAGGGCTTTTATGAATGCAAGCTCCAGTTTGAAGCCAGCCTCGCTTTGATCAAACATCGATTGACCAGCCTCTAGAACTTGCTCCAAGGATTTCGTCTTTGGCTCAAATTTGAATTTGATAGCTTTTATTTTAGCTGGGTTGAGGGGTCCATCATCGCTCTTGCGTAGAGGCGCAAATGTTTCAAATGGTAAACGGGCAGTCAGGAATCCAGTAGGGGTTACGACTTTTGTGGTGTACCTAATGCCGTCTTCAGTCTCCAAATCGATGGAATAAGCTTGGCCATCCCCAAGCATCCTTAATACAAGACCTTCACTACCATCAAGCGAACCCCCTTGAGGCAGAGTGACATCAGCTCCCATCTCAGCGTACCCCCCTCTGGAATACACAGCGCCCTCAAAGACTAATCGGTCATCTTCATTAATATAACACTCTGCTTTGTCTCTTGCATTCAAAGGTGCAGTTTTGAAGCCCCTGGCTCCTTTTGGGGCAGGGCGTTCCCCAAAATCTGGCGGGCCAAGATGCGTCAGATCCCAAGGTGCGTGATAGACCTCGCGTTTAAAGTCGGCAATTGCTACCTTGGCACTTGAACTGACCTTTTTGGTTTGACTTGCCTTGCGGGCTTCAGAATTGCGATAATCCATAACTGCCCTCGCAACGGTAGCTAAACCTTCCGTGTTAACTCTATTCAAGTCGCCTGAAATTGTTGACCTTGCAGTAGCGCAGAATATCACCTTATCAGACCCTTCGACAGCCTCCCTACATGATGTATAGTCACCCACATCTCCAGTAATCAGCTCTACCGATCTAGGGATCACTTCTGATGCTGCTGACCTCTCCCTGACCAACGCCCTCACCTTGTATCCCCGAATAAGCAACTTGCGGACTAAAACACGACCCACCCTTCCTGTAGCGCCGACGACCAATACTGTAGTGTTTGGGGCTTGAGGTGACTCAAATTCAGCTGGCGCATCTAAACTGTAGATAATTTCTTCTTCTGGAATAAATGTTCGAGAAGGGGAACCGATACGCTGCAACTGAGTCCATACGTCATCAAAAACTTCACGACTCTTACGACCCATGGAAATAGGATTGAAGTCCTCTAAAGAGATTCCATCTTGTTGCTTCTGCTTGCGTTGCCCCCTGCGCCTTGGTTTCTCGGGCTTGGGTGAGTCGTCACCATCTTTTGTTTGGGCGTTAGATACTGGCGTTCGTCGGCGAGCAACTTCACTGGCTTTCAAGGAAGTATGAAGGTTTTGTCTCGCTTCATTATTGCTCCGACTTATTTTGTGTAGTCGAACGGCTCCAAACATCCTCGAGGAAGATATCGAACCAGTTTTGTATTGTCAGGAAATTGTCAGGAATAGATTAGTAAGCAGAGTTAGGTTGACATTTGGCGAAGATGAACACTACTTAATAAAGCAAAATTGCTTTTTAACTGCAATGTGAAATGCTTTGTGGCAGAATGAGATCATCCAGAAGATGGGTGGTTCCTATGGGCTGGGGTTGACGACGAGGTTGACTTGCTGCCTTGACGTGCAGCAGCGTCTTTTCAATGCATATGAAGAACTGCTGAGGTCAAAGTGTCTATACAAGCTTTGGCTTCACAGTTGACGATTTCAAGAGTTTTGGCTGTCGGTAATATGCTATGTGCAGAATTAAATTGTATGCCCAAAAAAATCATTGGTGGATTCTGTTGGGATGGTAGTGCCTAAGAGTATGTCGAAACCATTAGGATCTGCATTATGTTCTCCTGTTACAAGCTTGTTGTAAATTCATGAACTGATAATTCCCTCCAGAATGGTGGGTATAGTCAGACCTTGGACTTTTGTCCTGATCACTCTATTCTATACACTAGTGTCATCAAGCGTATTTTGTTATAGTCTAGACAAAAAGACCACAGAATGTGAAGATTCGGATTTCAGAAGGTCGACTTTGAAGCTTATAGCACATGCTCCATTTTCGGGTCTCTTCAACGACTTGAAAAATCAAACTGTGTTCGAAGCCAGCGATATTGCCAGAGTCCATGGAAAGTTCTGGGTTGTTTTTGACTCATCAATGAGTCTCGGCATGTTAGGTGATAGTCACTTCAAATTTCGAGGATCCGAGAACGTACTAGTGGGAGAGCAAGAGCAAGAAAGTCAGTATGAAGGAATTGCTTACAAACCAGAGACAGACACGTTCTTGCTCCTTCATGAGTCGTGGTCAGAAGAGCCGCATTCTCTAGAGTTAGTGAGCAAGCCATATATTGTGGAGGTGAAAATTCACGCCGATATGTCAGGATATGATATATTAAAGCGTTGTAAAGTAGATTTTGAATTGAGTCACGAGAACAAAGGTTGGGAGGGACTTTCGTATGTACTTACAAAAGAGGGTAAAGGTTTCATTCTCGGGCTATGCGAAGGGAACTACTGTGTTGGTGGCAGTCAGGGTAGAGAAAAAGGCAATGGAAGACTTATAGTTGCTGAGGAACGATCAGATGACAATGGCGACTGCTATTGGGAGCCGACAAAAACATTGAATATTCCTGTGTCTGCTTTTTTCCAAGACTACTCAGGATTAGCACCCTCCTATCATTTAGGTAAGCTTGCACTTGTTTCCCAAGAAGATTCTGCAGTTTGGGTCGGAGATTTTGATTTTGATGCTGTCGAGTTTCCTGAAGATGGTGAAGGTAGAGTGTTCTATCTGCCCCGCGATGACCACTGCAATATGGTGTACTGTAATGCAGAAGGCATCCAATGGATCGATGATTACAGATTGGTCATTGTCTCGGATCGAGCAAAAAAGACACAGCATTATAATTGCGATAAGTATGATCAAAGCATTCATCTTTTCTCACTCCCAGTTGATGTCACTCAAAGCGGGTTTTCAAATGGAGTCGGTGATCAGTCAGAATCTGATTTGTAAATAAGATGAGTACGCAGTGCATCTAAAGCTCTATATCTATGACTTATTGTATTCTTGATGGCCTTTTCCATTTCAGCATACGTTTCTTGGAAACCTTCCGGTTGAAAGATAGGGTCCCAACCAAAATCGCATGCACCCCGTGCTGGGACTATAGTGCCATGTGTTCTCCCAACAAACACTATTGGCTCATACTCTGGCCCTGGGCTGTACGCAAATGTACACTGAGCATAGGCAGTTCTATCTTCAAACCCATCAAGCATCTTATTCAAGCCATCATGGCCAACTTTCTGCAAAAACCATTTCACATATGGACCTGGGAGACCACCATATGCATTGAAGCAGAGACATGTGTCCTCCACCATGACCGGCCTGCCTAGCTCCTTTGCAGCTAATCTACATTTTTCTTTTGCGATCTCTTCTGGCTCTCCTTGAAGTTCAGGCAAATCAATTTTGACTGCCTCTACCTGAAAAGGGAGTTCTTGACCAGCTGCCAGAATAGAGACGACCTGAAAAGGAGGAGGCAAATAAAGGGGTCATTCAGGCACTATTTTGATCGGGTCGGGAATTTCTTACCTCTTGAAGCTTTTTGTTGTTGCCTGTCGCAAAGTAAATTTTGGGCGGCGTAGTCATTTCTGAGGAGTCTGATGAGTGATTTAAAGAGTTGACGTGATATCCTGCTTTTGCTTTGAAACTTTGAAAGTCTAAATGTTTATAAGCAATAGGCAAGCTACGTGCTATACTTTGGTTGATATTGTGTAAGGGCTTGCCTCTTAAAGATGTCAATCTGAACAGATCACTTCCCGCGGCGAGTGGGCACACACGCGTATTTATGGCTCTCAAATACATTCACTTGATCAAAATATTCACTCTGAAACAAGGGTTATCCGTGAGATTGCCCATCGAGTAAGTAACAGTCTAGGTGCCTTAGAAGAGCCTTCGTTGCTGCTGAGTTCCCAAGCAGCCATACCTATCAGGCAGATCATGGCTCTCAAAATATTATTCGGGAGGATAAGTGGTCGATGTGTAGGGATGATGGGGCGATATCCCATGTGTTGAAAGAAGAAGCACAGAATTCCAGCGTGACAGTGACTGGAATGATTGGCCTGTCAAATTTTGGCTCCTCATCAGCTTTGCATTGCTAGAAAACACCTTTTATAAACATTCATTCACAGCAAAAAGACAGCTCCGTGGGAGGATCGAACTCCCGTTTTTAGATTACTAGGTTTTCAGTGAGACACGTGAAGCGTCAAAGTCTAATGTCCTAACCTCTAGACGAACAGAGCAGCCGGATTCGAACCTTCGACCAATGTGACGAAAATTTTCCAATACCAGTGGCAATAAAGTAGAGACTATTGCCAAACAAATTCGGAGCGTATTGTCGACAGGATTTCAATTATATCAATGATGCCGAAAATTGCTCCTTTAAAGCGCCATTCTGGAGGTTTACACATTTAAGCTGTTTTGTTTAAGCTCATAGTCGCTTGAGCATTAGGCCATTAGACAGATTGCTGCTGTCTGGTGATACCAAAATAACTATCTTTAAACTATCTATTGTTTCTAGGCAACCAACTTTTCATTCCGCTCATCATTTTACCAAGTACTCCTCTTTCAAGCGCATCACCATGCTTTAGATGCACCACAATAACGCTCATATTATCTGCTCCTTTACACAACCCCTTCAAATCTGGTGCTAAACACCTATCGCACATAGCTTCACAAATCTCTTTTAGAGACTGACCTGATTTTATCCGTTTTCGAACAAAATCAACTGCTTCTTGATTGCTCAACACATCCCAAATTCCATCGCATGCCAAAATGATGAACTCGATGTCCTCATCTAAGGGTAATTCAACCAATTCTGGTACTGCAATGACCATTTGCTCATGCCTTTCTACATCAGCATTTCGTTTAAAGTCCAAGTCTCCGATAGTTCTGGAAACATTCAAAGCGCCATTCACTCTATTGTCACGTACAAAACCACCAGCTTTCATTATCCTTTGTGCTTCTGCTTCTAGTATGGGCTTATGGTCGATGGATAATGCCTCTGCCTGCCCTCTTTTACTCGCTACACATCTACTGTCACCCGTATTTGCAACAATGACTTTGTCAAGTGTGATCAATGCAGTAATTGCTGTGCATCCCATGCCTGAGGCTTTGTGATGCTCTTCAACCTCATCTTCACTGTTTACTGAGTCTTGGGAGTCTGTTTCGGAGGTTGACAACTCCTGTTTGCTGACATCAAGGCTGTGCCTGGACAATGCACTCCTTGCAAAATCATCGCTATGCTCTGGTGCGTTGCTCTCTACTGTGTCAAACAGCCCTTTATTTTCAGATTTTTGGCCCGCATATGATACAAGCTCCTTATGGCCGGCGTCGCTATCCAACAGTTCATCTAAACGGAGATATGCTTGTCGCACTGCCAAGGCCAAGTTGCCTTCACTGAAGGCTGTTGTCCTCAGCAATTCTTGAACTAAATGCTTGGAGCAAAATGTGGCGACAGCTCCACCTCCATGTCCATCGAATATAGAGAAGACAGAAAGGGGTGGTTCTTCTATTACAGAAGGCTGGGCTATATGTGCGTCCTCCATGGCGACTCTCCAGCCCTGCATCGCCGCTAAACCAAAAGCGAGTAGATGGCCTTCTCCCTCGCCGGATTCCTGTCCACAAAAGAGTCGTATGAGTGGATACAAAATATGAATACACAACAAGCTTTGAGCATTCTTTCGTAAGCTGAACAAACCCTTTGGGTGGATCAAGCAGGGTTCAGAGCACAAACCTTTTCAGTGACCGGTGTAGCTAAATATTGACCCATTATGATCGCAGGTGGAACCTCTTTTAAGTTCAACAGCACTTAAGGCTGTCTAAGCTGCAAATACAATTGATGCTGTGGCAAAGTTTAGAACAACCCCTTGCAAAGAAGTAAGTACGTTCGACCTATTACAGAATACGAAATTATTAAAGGTGCTAAATTAATGTAACACGCACACTATTACATGTCGTGTACTCACCTCACAGGCACTTCATTGGGGCCATCAGATTCAGAACAATCACTTGCATGTTGTAAGGACAGATAGTATTACTCCCTTGTATTACGTAAAGTCTTAAGCACTACAACTACTACGCTCATATTGTCACAACCTTTCCCACATCCTCTGGTGTCAGGGGCCAGGCAATAGTCACACATTTCCTCGGCAATCTCCTTGGGAGTCTTGCCTGATTGCAGCCGCTCTCTGACAAAGTCAACTGCCTCTTGATTTGTCAGTACATCCCAGATTCCATCACATGCTAATAAAAGAAAATCATCACCTTCTTGAAGTTGCTCTATACGAATTTCTGGAAGTGCAGTCACAGCTTGTGCTTCCGGACCCAGTTCTGTCGCCCTCTTGTACTCCATGTCCCCCAACGCTCTCGACAGATTGAGCGACCCATTCACTCTGCCATCTGCAACAAAGCCCCCTGCTCTCAGTATTCGATCGTACTCAGCTGGGTCTGTTGGTTTGTGGTCATTTGTCATTGGTATAGCACGGCCATTTCGGGACAATATACAGCGACTGTCTCCAGCATTTGCTACGACGAGCTGACGGTCCAATACAAGCGCGCACACTGCGGTGCATCCAGCGGAGGGACCCACGTAATCATCAGCAGGTGGAGAACCATCCGGTTTAGCATCCTCCAGTACATCATGCTCTTCTTCAATAGGCGAGCTGTTGTCAAACTTCCTCTTGCCACTTCCTCCAGGGGCTGGATCTGTTTGGAATTCCACTTCAGTCTCTTCCGTTTCCACAATCTCAACAACTGCAGGCTGTTCACCCTCTACCGCTGGCGAATCCTCAACTAAATCATCAATGCCATGAACTGCCATACTTCCAGCACCAGACCGCACCAGTCGTATCTGAAATCCACCTCCTGATGGCATGCCCAGGGCTTCGAGAATACTATCGGGTAATGAGTTGCCATTGATGACCATGCCATTGGAGTCCCGTTGCTTCTCTTCTGCCTCTGGGCTCTCATCAGAACCCTTCAAAGCCTTGAGTTCCTCTCTATGTTCTTCTAGAACCAGTAATTGGTCAATTCTAAAGAATGTTTGAGTTAAAGCCACATCCAGTTTGCCCTCTTTAAAAGCAGCCGTACCTACTAGTGTCTTGGGGAGATGGCTCGCGCAAAACTTTGCCACTTCTTTTCCACCATGCCCATCGAATACTCCAAAGAAACCAGAGTGAGGGGAACCATCTAAGTCCAACACAACACTATGCGCATCTTCCATGTCTGTGCGCCAACCTTGCATCGCTGCCACACCATATTGAAAGACATCATTTTGGCCCTCCTCAGACT